>JAOTQR010108404.1:0-26656 GCA_025774065.1 Solanum ossicruentum | reverse complement strand
AATGGTGATGGAAGGTGGAAGGAGAAAGAAGGAAGAAGAAAAGGAAGGGGAAAATTATTTGTACAAAAGAATATTTTTCATGATTTCATCATTCTCGGATGGAGCCAAAGATTCATTATTTTTTTACTTTGGGGTACAATGGAATAAAACAAAATGACTTTTTAAACTGTTTGCGCTTCTTTCAATTGTGACGTAGCAATTAGTCAATGCAACTTTCAACGCTCATCATGGGTTACTCGGAAACAGTCGCGCTATATTTTTAAACATAGGGGTCAGGCTGCGTACATCCGGTCCCCCCTTACCCCGCAATGGGCGGGTGCCTTTGAGGCACTAGGGTAATGTTGTTGTAATATTTTTCACGCGCTCAAAATCAGTGCAACACACGCGCTCTGCCAACTCAGCAGAAAGTGTCAAAATTATAGAATGGAACATGACATGAGGTGTCTAAAATGAACAAAATCTAGTGTATAAGTAAAAGTTGGTGCCAACTATAAGGGGCCACCGATGTATTCTACCTAAATTAAATAGGAAGAATGTTTGAATATGTCATCAAATTTTGAGAAAAAATTCACTTATGTCATTCATTATAAGTTTGGCTCATCTATCTCTGAAAAGGTCCATCTATGTCGTTATTTTTTAACTTGACTTCGTAAAATCAAGAACACATGAAGAATATTAAATCTTCTAAATCTCAACTTCTCCAATTTTTTATGAAATCAACTCAAACTTCAATAGTAGTGTAAGGACCCATAGGTTGAAAGTCGAAATCCGGATTGAAAGGAAGAAATGGTTATAGCATTGGAAGGGATGAGCTCATCTACGACTCGTGTTAGTTTTACTTTTCGTAGATAGGTCTCATAGATTACCAGTCACTTGGTGAAATCTTTCAATCTGGGGTCAAAGTATGGAGGGCATCCACGACCTGTAGAAGAAACTACGAGGCATAAATAGTGGTTGCGGAATGACAAGTCTAAAATAAATTTAAGAAGTTAAAAAAACGTATCACCAGACAAAGGGGTTTAGGAGTCGTGATTTGGTTTATGAGGCTCATGGTTTGGGTTCTGAGAGGATGAAAATATTCTAAGTATGGAGGTGATTTATGAGGAAATTATAATACCCCTCACGTGCTTTGGAATGCCTTATAAGTGTATTTCTCGAATATCTCAAAATCTAAATATGATTTCAAAAGTTCGACTTTATATTCTTGTTCAGGGGGAAAAATTATGTGGGAAGAAGATAGCCTCCGAATTTTAGAAGACCTGTAGCAAAAAATAATTTTCGCAACAAGAACTAGAAACTGTGTGCATGCGCGTCCAGGGCGCGATGCGCCTAGGACGCGGCACACTGTTTCTTGAAGTGTGTGTCTAAGTCGTTTCGCGCCAAGGGCACTGACCAGTGTAATTATTTTCACAATTTTTTAGTTTCATCCAATTGCACTTGGGTAATAACTCAATGCCCATTTAAACTTGCAACCTTAATCTTTTGGCCATTTTTCAACTCAAGAACCTTCATAAACCCTCTCAAAACCCTCTTAAATCATCACCCAATCCTCTATTTAATTTCAAAAATCTCAATAGCATACTTTGGATTTCAAGAACCCAATTCCAGCTTCAAGTTTTCCTCAAGTTTCCTTCAAGAAAATCTCAAGTTTAGGTATGTGGATCTTCATTCATGGGTCCTTTCACCCATGGAGCCCAACCCTCTCTTTTGGTGAAAATTTCATGATTTCAAGTGGTATTCCTTATGGGTATCTCTTATTATGCATTATAAATGTGAGTTATGTTGAATTTTATCAGGTATTGATTGATTATGCATTAATATCCGTTTTAAGCTTATTTCATGAGTTGCTTTATGTCTATTGAGACTATGCATTATATGAACTATGAACTATTGTGAACTTTTGAGATGGATTTCATGATACTCAAATTAAGGATTTTACTACAATGTTGGTGGGTTGATTTAAGTGATTTCAAAATGAATTAATTTTACTCATTTCTATTTTACACTCTTGAATTGCATGATTTGAGCGTATGTACATATACACATCATCTTTGACTAAGTTTACATGACAAATATTCTTACATTGTTGAAAGGCTATTATATGATTTGCAAGTCAAGTGTTTTCATGATAATTATGAGCTCCCAAGCATGTATCAAACTCATGAAAGGTTTCTATGATTTACAAGTGACAAGTTGAGCCTTATTTTTTGATTCTACCCTCTTGTGAGAAAATTATGTCTATTTGAGGGGTCAAGCATGATTACTATTTTACCTTCATCTTCAAGCTAAGCTCACTAGTAGGGGTCAAGCATGTTACAATCTCTACCCCTCACGTGAAATGCAGTACCTATTAGAAGGGGTCAAGTTTATGTTTTGTTTTCTAGCCTCTAGTATTAGGTATATACCCATGTAGGGGTCAAGTATGTGAATGAGCTACTCATGCCATGTTATCAAGTCTTTACAAGTTACTCATATTATGATTAAATCTATGATTATTTCAAGTATTCCATGAGATTAGACTTAGTATCGATTGAGGCTTAAGCTGGGGGCTCGAATCAAGGGGTCCGTATATAAAGTCTTAGTCTCTAAACCATGTGCCACCATAGGATTATCTTATTTCCCTAAAGACAGCTTACTAGTGGATCCATCTAGGTCAAGTTACCCACAAAATGGGGTCAAGTATGGTTTACCTTGGCAAGTAGACCACACCTTCTCTGGTGGAGTGACATGCATTGGGATTCCAAGTAGTAGCTCGCTTGGTCTTATATGTCGGTTAAGGTCTCCTACCACATATGTATATTATAATGCAAGTTGAGTGTTTACATGCATGTTTTCATATGAGCATTGATCATACATGTCATATTGAGTTTATATCCATTGATTATGATTATGCATCTTGACTATTATGACCTATGTCTTTGTTGCATTGCATCTCATATACTTAGCACATTCCAAGTACTAACACATACTCTATTCCTACATGATATCACCATGCAGGGGCCAAAGCTCATATTGATCATCCTCCTCCATGTGGCTAGTTGACTTGTTGAAAAAAGCCTTTAGTGAGTCCTCGATTCCGGGGACAATATCTAGTTTATTTTTATGCCTTTTCTTTACTAAGACTTATGTAATTTTTTGGATACTTAATATCATGAGGGTGAGCCAGGGAAGTGTCTTGGCCCCCGATCCATTCACTAGTAGAGGTGTTGTTAGATAATATGATTGTCTATGTATTGAGCTTAACTCCTTTATTATTTAAGTTATTGCGAAAGACTTCCCTTAACGCTGCTTCCCTTTTTATTATTGTCGCATTGAATCTTGTTTACATTGCTTCCACAACCAAGGATGTGTATATGATATGCTAAGAGGCTTGTTTGGGGTTCCTTTGGGTTCCCTATTCACCGTGTCGCGTCTTGGCCCTAGGCTTGGGTCGTGACAAAAATTTTATGACTTTTTTTTTATTATACGGACTGTAAATGGTGTTCATAAGTTGGATTCAGAGACATGTTTCAGGGATCAAAATGTAACCAGGACGAAAACCCCAATTGACAACCTGTAAGTCAATCTATGACCCATAAATGGAATCCGATAGTTTTTAATGAAGGACAATTTTGATATTTTTTCTTATTCTAAGCCTACGACGTTTTAAGCCTATCTCTACCCATATCAGACCCATGCCTCCCCAATTTTGTCATTCACTCACTTTAATTCCCTAAAATATTTTTCTAAGGCAAATTCTCCCAGGATACAAGGAAGGCAAGCTATGATTTCCAAGATTTCTTCCTGAAATCTCAAGCTTCTCTTTAGGACTTCTAATCAAGGTATATGGATTTGATTTGTGGATCTCTTTTATCCACAAAGCTCAAGTATTTTTCTTATTTTATTTACTTTCAAGTGACGGGAATTTGTGAGTTGCATAAAGCTCTTTAAATAATGGTATTATGATGTTGTTTCAATTATATGAGTTATATTACTATGATGTGATTATGAGAGTTGATGATTTACAAAGATGAATTTCATGTTTCTCTATCTAAGGTTTTGAATAAGTATGGTGGGTTGTTTTGAGAATGATTTAAATTGATCATTTCGGTAAGAATTTTTGATTCATCATAACATATTTGTAACTTTACCTTACGGGACTCCCATCTCGATAAAGATTACCATTAACATGAACCTATGTTTGGCACATACTTATGGGACTTGGGTACTGGACCATTGGAGATAGACCCCCTCCCATAAGTCCATTTGTTGCTAAGTCATCATCCCACAAGAATACATATACATATACATTCTTTGAAAAGAGGGATAAGTCATTTCAAATCATTTCAATGTATACTTAGGCTTAAAAGCCAAACATTCTTCATAGTCATGAATACTTGGGTTAAAAATCAATTCATACTTCATGTCATACTTTCATGCACATGAATAACTCATTCACATATATCCATATTGGTGTAAACACCCAAAGTTTTTTAAAAAGCCATAACATAGAGATTATGTGATTATATGTCATGTCATAACCATACTTTCATCAAAATTATATTGATCAACATAATTGAGTCTTAAACCATATCAAAATCTTTATGAGAATCAATGATCATGTATGCATATGCGAGGAATGAAGAGAGAATAGCATGGGCAATGGAGATTCATATTTAAATCAACAATACAATATGAAATCCAAGTAAATCCATGAATAATTCACATTTAAATCATACTTGAGATTACCCATGCCTAAATCAGCATTTAAAGGGGCATGCATTTTGAAACCTTCATAGAATCAATTCGATCCATCAAATTAGGTCTTAAATCACTTTTAAAGCATCAATTAAATACAACTCATATCTCAATTAAATCAAATCAATATTAATTTAAAAGACCCATATTCAAAGTAAGCTTGAAATTCATGAATCAAGGAGTAAAAAATGTTTGGGGTATTCATGGTTGAAAGAGACCATGAACCAATACCACATACCTTACGTAATGAAGAAGAATCAAGAAGAAATTGTCTAGAGAAGAAGACTCTTCCTTGAACTCCAACGGCACACTAGAGAGGATTTCTTTAGAAGAGAGAGTTTGAATATTCCAAGTGTATTGAATGAATTTGAATAAGAATAGAGGAGCATAGGTCTTTTCAGGGGTATAGGATATGTTAGAAAGTCACAAACGACCCTTAGAAATCACCAAAATTTCGAGAAAGTCATTAATGAAACGAGCTTCAAAAAGAGTTCAGGTGCCCCGTGGAAGAGCTCCATGTCTTGTGAAGAGGACCACGGATTGTGCAATAGTCTACGGTAAGGGTCTTAGCCAACTTTTAGACAGAGTTGTTTCGATTGACGGCTTCACTATTCATACAATGCTTCACGATCCATGCAACCACTCGTAAGACGATCCCCATTTCGAGATGGTGATTTTATACTTAGAAAAATCGAGCAAAGGCCTTCATAAGACACTCAACATGGCTAGTGCAAGGGCCCGTGATGGGTGCCTTAGCCACTGTGTGGCTTTCAAGCCAAGGGAACATACCACAAGCCACTTTCACGGCCAGTGGGGATCACCACGGTCCGTGAAGGGTTTAGTGGAGGGGCACTTAGTCTTGAACTCCACCATAGGCCACAACATACCACACACAAGGCCAAGGGCCATGACCCACCCTTAGGCAGCCTCCAAGGCTCATGGAGGTGACCATGGTGTGTCACCTTAGTCAAAAACTCCCGAAACCTTGATTTTAAGCACCAATAAAGCCTCACCAGATGTGGGTCCTTACAAGAGGTATTCTACTAACCCATCCTATAAGCCTTTTTGAATATTGATCATCATCATAAGAAATGCTCCTAATCTTGTCTATGCCTCTATTATCGTCCTATCATCATCTCATAAGCTTTACTAGGTGGGGACTTATACGTCAATCATTTTTTCACTCTTGACGTCAAATAGAGTAGTCCCATTGGACATACAAACATGAGTATAATCATAACATGCAATAACTTGTATACCAAAACAACATGTAGAAAGATTTACAATAATGCATAACTTCCACAGGAATTCAACATATTTCAAAATATACTTGATAAACCTCATCATTCATCACATTCATAACTTGCATACATATAGTAACACCTTTTCATCATAGAGGAGATACTTCACTATAAGAGTTTAGTTCAAAATATGGTAGGTTCATGCATAGTAACTCAAATTCATGAAATTCAAAGGTAACATGCATGGTTGGGGTAAAACATTATCACTTGAAACCATTTAAAAACAATCAATAATAATCATTGAGAAACCTTGATTAGGGCATTATAAAAATCATCTCATATCCCATAATTTAAGCAACCCACATGGAGATTCAAAGACCCATAGTAGTTTTAAAATAGGGCATCTTCCAAAATCCACCATTTAAAATCATTTCAAAACACCCGCCACAATCATTCATACTATCCTTCGAAATATAAATATAGGAACATGAAATTAGTATTATAAAATCATGAACCTCCTAACACTTCATGGTATCATAATATTCATACTTTGAATATCATAAATGTTCTTATAATAGAAAGCCCATGGAAGTAATTCATGCAATTTCATTCAATAGATGAAGATTCTCAACATAAATCATGCTTAATAGGAGTAATGGATAATGCCTATAAGAAATTAACCTTAACTTTGAAAGATTTAGTAAAAAGGGTTTTGGGACTCCATGGGTGAAAGAGCCCACAGATGAAAGACTCACATATCTTGAAATCTTGAAATTGAGGAAGAAGACTTGAGGACACTTTGAGAAATCACCTAGAGACTTTACCTTCAATGGAGGAAGCATGAAACCTAGAAACTTGAGAGAATTTGGTAGAAGAATTTGAGAGAGTTTGGAGAGGTTTTTAGGGATTTAGAGAGTAATTTTAGGCCTAAAATGGTGGAATTTTTTAGTATTCCCGTATATATAGGTCCAGGGATATGTCGCAATTGCTCTTACTCGAATCTGAAAATTTTTGGATAATTTTGTTCTTGGGTGAAACAAATGGGCAACACAGACTTGTTCCCGCTAAGGTCATTGTTTTGTGAAGTTCAATTTTTCTTTATTTTTTTCTAGGAATAAGTCTAGGTCACTTTTACACTAAAATGGATCCTCTCTGTGACACGGAGAGGTCATGTACTCATCTGGAAAGTGCGATTTCATGTGAAAAATTATTTTTTGATATGGATGACTTAAAATCAAATTAGACCTTTTTTCTACACAATTTTGCCTCTGAAGACAAATACAAACTAGAATTTGCCAAAAGACTTACGAAAAATGCATTATGCAAGGAATCAAGTACAAGCTATTCCTAATCCCTTTGTAAAGTGTTACACGTGGATTCATGAACAATTGAGTTAAAATCATGCAATAAGATGAAAATCATGCAATTGAAATTACATTGAATCATTTGTAAAGGACCCATATCACTTTCAAAAAGTCCTAATCATCATATACTTGAAATCATTCATGGAAAAATCATCATTTTTATATAATTGACATGAATCCTTATTAGGATTGATCAATAAACATAATCTCCATCATAATTGAAGAAATTGAGTAGAAGTAAAAAAGACCCATACATTTTACATAATTGAAATTAAGTAGAAATTGAGAATTTAGAATGAGCTCCATAGAAGAAAGGATTCTATGGATGAAACTCACATACCATAGGTAAAGGACTTAGAATTTGAGTCTAATCAGCCATCCTTTGGTCCATTCAGGCTAATTAGATAGTGTAATCACATGTGATTCTCTACCATTCATCCCTTTTCCATTCATTATCCTCTTGGTCCGACAAGTAAGAATAGGATGAGTTCTAACATAGGTCCCTGTTAAAAAGTAATGAAAATAAAGAGATAAATAGTACACGTATGAGCACTATCCATTCATTACTAATTATATCATTTTACTTTGTTAATTTCATGATTTCCACAATCCCAACTAGCTATGTTCGTAAGGGGATGATCAATAATAGATGTTAATAACATAATCATACACTTATAATTAGAGTAGAAGTAAACCCAAAATCTTCGATTGAACTTCAAACTTCAAAGTCACCAAAAACATAAACGTAAAAGAACTAAAGCTTCAGAATGTTAAATTGAGTCTAAACTGGAAAATATGGCATAATACATAAAGGGAAAAACTAAAAACCTATTTATAGACATCAAAAATCAAATTCGAAAAGAACTAGAAAAACTGAATCCAGCAACTTCCCTGAGCCCATTTATGAGTTGTAAATTAGATTAGGAGCTCGTGGTCTTCACTCGTAGTTTCCCTGAAACGCCCCAAAAATGTGCTTTGAAAGTATCCATAATTGTAATTTTTATATATCTCAAAATTCATGCGTGATATTGAAAATCCGAGTTCATATTCTTGATCAGGGGAAAAATTGAGCGGGAAATGGGTATAACCCTGATTTTAGAGGACCCACAGTGAAAAATACTTTTCGCAAAACTATCGGTCCGCGTCCAGGTCGCATCGCGCCTGGGGCACAGATCAATGTTGATTTGCCCTAGCGGACCAGAAGCAGACTAGTTCAAGTTTTTCCTTAGTTTTTCATTTCGGTCCAAGGACCTTAGGTTCATAGCCCTATGCCCACTTATGCATGAAAACATCTATACTTAACCATTTTCAACTCTATATCACACAAGACCCTCTCAAAAGCCTCTCTAACACTAAACCAAATATTTCATCCAAATTCAAGTGTCTCAAGCATAATTTTGGATATCAAGAACTCTATTCAAGCTTCAAGTCTACATCAAGAAAACCCAAGTTTAAAGTATATGGGTTTCATCCATTAGGTCTCTTCACCCATGGAGCCCAATTTTCTTTTTTATGAAAATTGCATGTTTTCAAGTTGTATCTTGTATGAGTATCTTTTATTATGGATTTTGATTACAAATTATGTTGGAGTTTTATGAAATATTAATTGAATATGCATGTTTGTCTATCAACCTTATATTATGAATTAGTTTTGTCTATTGAAACTATGCATGTTTTGAGCTATGAAACTATGATCTATTATGAGATTTGATGATGGATTTCAAGGTATCTTACATAGGGGTTTTAATATTGATGGTGGGTTGATTTACATTGAGTTTTCTCATATTTCTTCACTCTTGAATTGCATGATTTGAAACTAGCATTACACACACACACCAAGTGTTTGATAAAATGTCTTGATAAGGATTCTCAAGTTATGATGAACTACTACATGGTTTATAAATCAAGTGACTTTATGCTAATTAAGGGATTGTATATATGCATTGAATTCATGAAAAGTATCATGGTGTTGCCAGTTGCCCCCACCTTGTTGGGGGGGGGGGGTGACATGCGCATACTACCATGTTGACAGGTAGATACCTCGACTACCTTGTTGGGGGGGTGACATGCCCATACTACCATGTTGACGGGTAGATACCTCGACCATCTCACCGAGGGGGTGACATGCCACAGAATCCAAGTAATAGTTGCTTGGTCTATGATTATGGTCTCTTCCTATACATGTAATATATATTTACAAGTTATATGATTTACAAGTATCACGACCCAAGCCTAGGGCCTAGACGTGATCAGCGAATGGGGAACACAAAGGAACCCCAAACAAGCCTCATAGCATATCATTACACATGGTCACGAAAGCAATTAAAATGACAATGAGAAATAAACATAAACAAGGGAATTAGGACTAAGGATAAGCCTTCATATCATAACATCAAGAAACAAGAGAGTCAAGACTCATAATATAGATACATATTATGTCCAACCATACCTCTACTACATAGATAAGAGCGAGGGCCAAGACAACCAACCGGGCTCACCCTCATAGTCAATACATAACCAAAAGAAATGTAGTCTTAATACATAGTAAGAGTTCATAAGCAACATCCATGAAGTGGAGGACTCACCAACAAGCTTGTAGGATAATCGAACTAGCCACGTGGAGGAGGAGGATGATCAAGCGGTGCTCCGGTTCCTACATAGTGACATCATGTAATCATAGAGTATGCGTTAGTATGTTTGAATATACTAAGTATATAGGATGTAATACAACAAAAGATAGGCAACATGGGGAAAATATATAATAATAAGAAATGAATAGCATACTAAGAATATGACATGTATGAATGATACTTAAAGTAAATCATGCTTATATAGAATATAACATATGTGTAAGAAGAGACCATTAAACTATTAGTGGATCGTCATACCTTATCACCCTTGGTGATTGAGGTACAAACCCTATCAATAGGTTGGTGGATCATCACACCCTACCACCTATGATGCCGGAGTACAAACCCCCTCGATAGGTTAGTGGATCATCGCACCCTACCACCTGTAGTGCCGGAGTACAAACTTCCCGATAGGTTGATGGGTATAAACTCCCAACAAGGTTGATGCATAGTCGCACCCTACCACCCGTGGTGCCAGAGTACAAACCCCCGACAGGTTATCAAGGTACGAACCCCTTGACAAAGTTACCCGACGTGCAACCCCAAAGTAGGGCATGATCACATTCCAACACTATATAGAGAATACCATATACATACATTCATTTTATCATTATATAGTCCTCACATACATACATTCATTTTATCATCATATAGTCATTCAACTCATAAAATATGCATTGGACCTTCAATTCCTCAAGAAATCATAACCGGGCATTTTATCAAACACTTAGAGAGTGTGTAATGCTAGTGTAAAACCATGCAATTCAAGAGTGTTATCATGCTACAAAATTCAATATAAAACCATAAATAGATACTTGGTAACACCCTCAAGCAATATACATCAAAATCCTTCACCAAATCTTACAATAGATCTTGGTTTCATAACTCAAAATATAACAAAACAGTCACAATTCATAAACTCCAACATAGTGTACAGTGATTTTCATAATAAATAAGACCCATTTGTAAATCAACCTTAAATCATGCAAATTAGAGTAAAAGGAAGCTTGGGTATCATGGGTGGATGGAACCCATGAAAGTAACCACATACCTTAGCTTTGGAGATGAACTTGATGAAGATTGGAGATGGAGACTTGAAGCTTGAGTGCATTCCTCAAGATTCGGAAAGAGTTTTGAGTCTTGAGTTTGGGAGCAAAATATTTGGCTAAGTGTTTGAATGAGTATTGGGGAATATTTAGAATGATATAAGGGTGAAAATGGCTAAGTATAGGTATTTTCATGTTTGGGAACACTTAGGCCCAAGACTTGAAAGTCTTGGACCGAAGTCAAAAATCTGCACTAATTTTAACACTGGTGCACCTCGCGGAAGGGATGCGTAAACCTCATTGGAAATTGCATTTTTGGAAAATCTAAATTGCTAATCGTTTACTCTTAAATCAGGGTTAGACGCATTTTCCTCTCAAAATGACCCCCTGAATAAGAATATGAAGTCTGAGTTTTAATATCACACACGGATTTTGAGATATATGGAAATTACGATTTCGGTCACTTTCGAGAGACATTTTCGGGCACTTTTTGGGGTCGTTACAACATCTCTCCCTTGGGATCATTCATCCCCAAATGTCAAAGAAATGTATATGAGAGACACAAATATGATAATTTCAGCCCACATAGAGATGCAACAATGCACTTAAACATCATTTCAAAAATCTCATCATAAGTGTAAAATCATCATGAACTTGTAAATTTAAACATGAAGATATGCAATGACATGAGGGCTGAACTTAAGACTTGAGATCACATAAAGGACTTAGATCAATACCTTAGGCTTGAGTGGAGTGGAAAAGGTAAGGATATCGCTTTTACATGTCTGCCTCGGCCTCCCAAGTAGCACTTTCCACTTGTTGATTTCTCCAATGGAACTTAACGCAAGCCACCTCTTTGTTTCTCAACCTCTTCACTTCCCTATCCAAAATCTAAGTCGGAACCTGTTCGTATGTCAAATTGTCTTCAACTACACCCACAACATCAAGAGGCAGAATAGTATTCGGATCACCCACATATTTCCTCAACATAGGCACATGAAACACCGGATGAACCAAATCCATTTCTATAGGAAATTCCAACTCATAAGCTACCGTGCAACCCTTCTCATCACCCAATAAGGACCCACATATCTTGGACTCAACTTGCCCTTCTTACCAAAATGGACTACACCCTTCATGGGTGACATCTTCAAAGAAACCTAATCACCAACTCGGAATTCAAGATCCCCTTTCCTCACATTGGCATAGGACTTTTGGCGACTTTGGGCTATCTTCAACTTTTCTCTAATCATCCTAACCTTCTCAAGAGCCTCCATAACCAGATCTGGTCCTAATAAGGCCACCTCACCAACCTCAAACCACCCTACTAGTGATCTGCAACGTCTACCATAGAGAGCCTAAAAGAGAGCCATACTGATGCTAGAATTGTTGTAGGCAAACTCAATCAACAAAAGATGATTGTGCCAACTACCATTAAGCTCCGACACACATGCTCTAAGGATATCCTCAAGGGTTTGGATGGCCCTTTCGTCTTGGCTATCCGTTTGAGGGTGGAAGGCTGTAGAAAGCTTAACTCTAGTATCAAGACACCTTTGGAAGGATCTCCAAAAATATGAGGTAAATTGAGCACCACGATCTGATATAATAGACAAAGGAGTCCCATGAAACCTCATCAAGTCATGAATGTATAACCTTGCATAATCTTTAGCCCCATATGTGGTCTTAATCGGTAGGAAATGAGCCGATTTTGTCATCCTATCAACTACAACCCAAATGGAATCAAAACCTTTTCTAGTCTTGGGCAACCCTACCACAAAATCCATTTTAATCACCTCCCACTTCCAAGTAGGAATCTCTATGTCTTGGGTTAGGCCACCTAACCTTTGATGCTCGGCTTTGAATTGTTGACAACTATGGCAATCGGAAACGAACTTGGCAATGTCCCTTTTCATGCCTCCCAACCAATACACCTCTCTCAAATCTCTATATATTTTTGTGGAACCAAGATGGATAGAATAAGAAGAGTTATGGGCCTCATCAAGGATCTTTTCTTCAAGCCGTTAACACATGGTACATATAACCTACCTTGGTACCTAAGGGCACCATCTCCCCCTTGGGAGAAAACTTCCACCTTGCCCTCTTTCACTAAGTCTTCAACTCTAACAAGAAGGGATTAAGTTCTTGTTTTGCCATCACCTCATCAGCCAAAGAAGACCTATAACCATCCAAAACAACAACATCACCACTGTCAACCTCCTCAAATCTAACCCCCAATCTAGCCAACCGATACAATTCCCTAGCTATCTCCTCACCACCACCAACATGAGCTAGTATACCCATGGACACCCTGCTCAAGGCATCCACTACCACATTTGCCTTACTCGGATGATAATGCACACTCATCTCATAATCTCTAAGAAGTTCTATCACCTTCTTTGCCTCAAGTTGAGCTCTTTTTGAGTGAAGACACATTAGAGGTTCTTATGATCGGTGAACACATCAACATGCACTCCATACAAATAATGTCACCAAATTTTCAAAGCAAATACCACGACGGCTAACTCAAGATCATGAGTAGGGTAGTTCTTTTCATGCACTTTGAGTTGCCTGGAAGCATCGGCTATCACCTTACCATTTTGCATTAGCACACAACTCAAACCAACTCTAGAAGCATCACAATACACCACAAATCCCTCGAGCCCATCCGATAGTGACAATATAGGAGCGGACACAAGCTTATCGTTCAAGGTTTGGAAGCTCCTCTCACATTCATCGATCCACACAAACTTAGCCTTATTTTGAGTCAATTTTGTCATAGGGCAAGAAATAGAAGAGAACCCATTCACCAACCTCTGATAATAGCTCGCTAAGCCCAAAAAGCTCCCAATATTCGACGGGGTCAGTGGTCTAGGCCAATTTCTAATTATATAAGTCTTCTTAGGATCCATCTTAATACCATCCCCCGACACCACATGTCCTAGGAAGGCATCCTTCCTCAACAAAAATTCACATTTTTCATATTTAGCATACAATTTCTCATCCCTCAATCTTTGCAACACAACCCTCAAATGAGCCCTATACTCCTCCTCACCCCGAGAATAGATCAAAATATCAGCAATGAATACCACAACAAAAGAATCAATGTAGGGTTTTAATACCTATTCATAAGGTTCATGATGATGGCCGATGCGTTAGTCAACCCAAAAGGACATCACAACAAACTCATGATGCCCATATCTAGTCCGAAAGGCAGTCTTGGGAATGTCACACTCCCTCACCTTCACTTAATAATACCCGTATCAAAGATCAATCTTACAAAAATGGCTAGCCCCTTGTAATTGGTCAAACAAATCATCAATTCTCGGACAAGGGTATCTATTCTTGATGGTGACCCTATTGTGTTGCCGGTAGTCAATGCACATCCTAAGGGACCCATCCTTCTTTTTCACAAACAACATCGGTGCACCCTAAGGTGATTGGCTAGGCCTAATGAACCCCTTCTCCAACAAGTCCCTCAATTGCTTCTTCAAGTCCTTCAACTCCGCTAGGGCCATATGGTAAGGGGGAACAGAAATGGGTTGAGTATCGCAGAGGAAGTCTATACCAAAGTCTATTTACTTTTTGGGAGGAACACTAGAGAGGTCATTTGGGAATACATCAAGAAACTCATTTACAATCTGAACTGACTCTATGGGAAGGGCTTTGGGCTCCACGTCCCTAACCCTCACAAGATGGTAAAGACACCCCTTAGAAATGAACTTACGGGCTTTAATGCAAGAGATGGATCTACCCTTGACCACCACATCTTGACTCTTCCACTAAAGGATGAGTTCATTTGGGAATTGGAACTTGACCCTACGGGTTCTACAATCAATAAAAGTATAGTATGCATACAACCAATCCATCCCAAGAATAATATAAAAATCAACCATGTCTAACTCAACAAGATCACAAGGCAATATTTTATGCAAGATGCAAATAGCACAACTTCTATAAACTTTTCTAGCAAAAATAGATGCACTAATAGGAGTAGACACCTCATATGGCTCTTGCAACAACTCGGGGTCAACATAGAACTTTTTGGCAACAAAAGGGGTAAAAAAGAAAGAGTGGCACTCGGATCAATCAATTCATACACACCAAAGTCAAAGATTTTCAACATACCACTGATGACATCAAGGACCTCATCCACCCCTTGCATCCCATGCAACGCATAAAATCGATTGTGCCTTGGGGCACTTTCTTGTCAGCCCACCTCTCCCCAAAGGAACCGCATTAGCACACTGTGGACAAATCTCTTTGCCCTTGTTGCGATTTCGAGGGTAATCCACCTTTTTGTGACCCACTTCCCCACAACCAAAGCATGCATTAGTATCTCTCAAGCATGGGCCTTTATGACCCTTACCACACCTTATTAGGAACCATAACATCAATACCTTGGGTCCTTAGGAAGTCATTGGCAAATCCCCTATTAGAAGCATGAGAGGACCCTTGGCTTTGGTGGATCCAGCCACCCTTTTGGAACTTACCCTCGAAACGGGCCCTCTTAGCCTCATGAATCCTCCTCTTCCTCAATTTCTCCTTTAGGTCATCAAACATGACAAGTCCATGTCACTAATCAAGAGGGGGACCAACACTCCTCACTAACCAAGTCGGACACACCCATCACAAATTTGTTCATCCTAGATCTTGTGTCGGCCAGCAAATATGGAGCATATTTTGAAAGTTCGTTGAACTTGAGGGCATATCCCTCTTACTCATGTATCCTTGTCTCAAATTCATAAATTCTACCAACTTAGCTTTCCTCAGTTCGAGGGGGAAGAACCGATTAAGAAAGGCCACCTTGAACTCCTCCCAAAGCACCATACAATTGACTCCCATTTCCTCCTTCCATTGGTTGTACCATATTTGTGCTACCCCTTTGAGTTGGTATGCCACCAACTCCGCCTTATCCTCTAGCCTCACACCCATAATAATCAAAATCTTGTAAACCTCATCAATGAATTCTTGAGGGCCCTCACTCACCTCTTGACCCATGGAATTTCGAGGGATTCATTCTCATGAAGTCTCTTACTCGAGAGGCCGGTGTAGGAGCATGAGGGGCTTGGGCCCCTTGATTGGCTTGATTAGCCACCACTTATGCAAGCAAGGTGAGAGCATCCCTAAGCTCTCCATTAGTCGGTTGCTCCTTGGGCATGCGGGCTCATCTCCCTTTTTTGTTAGGCATGATCTATAATAGCAAAGAACAAATGTTAGGGGAGGAAAACTTACTTCAACTCTATAGCACGACTTAGAACATGAAGAAGGGAAACAATTCATATAATGTCTCATAGCCTCCTACTCATTGTTGTGGTGCACAACCAACCATGAATAGGACTCTAATCAATATGGTGCATTGGACTCCGAGGATTTAACAATGTAGTGTTGTTATACCAACTTTGTCATGACCCAATCCTAGGGCCTAGATGTGACCAACAAATGGGGAACCCGAAGGAACCCAAATAAGCCTCATAGCATATCATTACAAATCTTTTGTCGCAGAAGCAATTAAAATGACAATGAGAAATAAGCGTAGATAAGGGAATTAAGACTAAGGATAAACCTCTATATCATAACATCAAGAAAAAAAAGAGTCAAGACTCATAACATAGATACATATTATGTCCAACAACACCTCCACTACATAGATAAGAGCCAGGGCCAAGACAAGCAATCGGGCTCACCCGCATAATCAATACATAACCAAAAGAAAGGTAGTCTTAATACTTACCAAGAGTTCATAAGCAATGTCCCCGAAGTGGAGGACTCACCAACAAGCTTATAGGACAATCAAATTGGCCACGTGGAGGAGGAGGATGATCAAGCGGTGCTCTGGTTCCTACATAGTGATATCATGTTGGCATAGAATATGCGTTAGTACGTTTGAATGTACTAAGTATGTAGGATACAATGCAGCAAGAGATAGGCAACATGGGTGAAATGCATAATCATAAGCAATGAATTGCATACTAATAATATGACATGTATGAATGATACTTGAAGTAAAAAACACTTATATAAAATACGACATATGTGTAAGAAGAGACCATTAAACTATTGGTGAATCATAACACCCTACCATCCTTGGTGATTGAGATACAAACCTCGTCAATAGGTTGGTGGAATGTTGCACCCTACAACCCATGGTGCCGGTGTACAAATCCCTCCCGATAGGTCGGTAAATTGTCATCCCTACCACCCGTAGTGTCGGAGTACAAACCCCCCGATAAGTTGATGTGTATAAACCCCAAACAAGGTTGATGGATAGTCGTACCTACCCACCCATGGTACCAGAGTACAAATCCCCCGATAGGTTTTCAAGATACAAACCCCTTGATAAGGTTACCAGACGCGCAATCCCCAAGTAGGGCATGTTCACATTCCAACACTATATAGAGAATACCATATAAATACATTCACTTCATCATCATATAGTCATCATATACATGCACTCATTTCATTATGATATCATCATCATATAGTCATTCAACTCATAAGAATTGCATTCGACCTTCAATTCCTCAAGAAACCATAACCGGACGTTTTGTCAAACACTTAGAGGGTGCGTAGTGCTAGTGTAAAACCATGTAATTCAAGAGTATTATCATGCTAGAAAAGTCAATGTAAAACCATCAATAGATATTTGGTAATACCCTCAAGTAATATACATGAAAATCCTTCATCAAGTCTTACAATAGAGCTTGGTTTCATAGCTCATAACATAGCAAAACAGTCACAATCTCATAAACCCCAACATAGTGTACAGTGATTTTCATAATAAATAAGACCTATTTGCAAATCAACTTTAAATTATGCAAATTAGAGTAAAAAGAAGCTTGGATATCATGAGCAGAAGGAACCCATGAAAGAAACCCGCACACCTTAGATTTAGAGATGAACTTGATGAAGATTGGAGCTGGAGGCTTGAAGCTTGAGTGCAATCCCTATGATCCGAAAAGAGTTTTGAGTCTTGAGTTTGGGAGAAAAATATTTGGCTAAGTGTTTGAATGAGTATTGGGGATTGTATAGAATGATATGAGGGTGAAAAATGGCTAAGTATAGGTATTTTCACGTTTGAGCACTTTCGATGCATATTTTCGGGCACTTATTGGGGTCATTACAACAAGCATGTTTTACTCCAAGCATTGATCATGCATGCCATATTGATATTATACTTATCCATTGCTTATGACTATGCATTTTGACTTTGTTGCCTTATATCTTATTGCATTGCATCCTACATACTTAGTACATTATAATGTACTAACGCACACTCTATGCTTACATGATGTTACCATGTAGGAACCGAAACACCTCTTGATGATCCTCTACGTGGATAGCTTTGATATTTTGGAAGATAAGCTTTGGTGAGTCCTCGTGTCTTGGGACACTAGCTATGCTACTCTTACCACTTGATATCTCATTATGTTGAACACTTGATACTATGAGGGTGAGCATGAAAAGTGTTTTGGGACCCTGCTCCAATCCATATTAGAGGTGTTTTTAGAACAATTGATGTACTTATACTTTGAGCTTTGACTCTTTTATGCTTATTAAATATCAAGACTTCCCTTAGTCCCACTTCCCTTATTCATATCCCTTGTTGTTTATTTTGCTTCCGCAACCAAGGATGTGTGAATGATATGCTAAAAGGTTTGTTTGGGGTCCCTTCGGGTTCCCATTCATCGTGTCTCATCTAGACCCTAGGCTTGGGTCATGACATTCCCCTACAGTACTGACCTTAATCTATGAACTATCCTTTTATGACCTATCGAACAATCTATGAGTTGTGGTCTGAGATTTCATAGAAACTTGACTGAAAAATTGTATCATCAGAGTATTCCCTTTACGATTGCAATCTATGGTTCGTATTTCCATTCACAACTCGTACTGTGGGCCCATGGTTTTCACTTTTCCTGATATGCATTGGATCCCATCTATGGACTCTGGCTACAGCCCGTAAAAACAAGTAAGACTCGTAAATGACCTCATACAACCTCAAATAAGTTCTGCAGTTTTGAACTTCAACCAAACTATGTCGAATCTCAATTTCCTGGAAAACATAATAAACGCACATCAAATCCAACAAAATGCGTTATAGAACAGACAAAATTCCTAAGTTTTAAGTATCAAAAGTATTATATTTTAGTGACACGTCAATTCCCTCAACTTAAATCGTTGCTTATCTCTAAGCGACAGACTCAATCTAATACAAAACAACAGTCACACTTACATTAATCAAACGACATCTATCAAATCATAATCAAAACAAAACACGCTTAGAAAGTTTTTAATCATTAATTTATAATATGATATTTTATCAAATAAGCATATGTAGATTAATGAATGACATAATTACTTTAATATACAAATCCACATACATAATCAACAATCACTAAGACAGTCTAAAATTAACAATGCTACTCATGTGCCTCCACAAACAAAGATATCCCTTTTTTACACACATTTTGCCCTTTCAGTGCTAGATACTAAGCAAACACTCACCCTTACAAAAGAATTCAAATGTTGCACACATAATACCACATGTTTTCCCTTATATTGTCACGACCCAAACCTAGGGGCCTAAACGTGATACAGCGAATGGGGAACCCGAATGGACCCCAATCAAGCCCCTTAACATATCATTACACATCCTTGGTCGTGGAAGTAATATAACAGCAACAAGAGTATAAAGTAAGTATAAGGGGATAAGAGAACTCTTCCATATCATAAAACATTAAAGAGTCAAGGGAGAGTCAATCTCATAACATCATTACATAACTTGTCCAACAACAACTCTACACATAGAACTTAATAGGGGCTAATACAAGCAAGTGGGCTCACCCTCATAGTCAAATCATACAAATAATAGAAAAAGAGTCTTAGAATATCATAAGAGCAAAAGACATATTCCTTGGAGTTGAGGACTCACCAACTAGCTTGAGAGAGATCGTACTAGCCACGTGGAGGAAAAGGATGGTCAAGTGGAGTTTCGATTCCTACATGGTAACATCATGTAGACATAGAGTATGCGTTAGTAAATTTGAATGTACTAATTATGTAGGATGTAATGAAAAAAGAGATAAGCAACATAATCAAAATGCATAAACATAGGCAATGAATAAGCATATAGCAATATGACATGCATGGATGATGCTTAGAGTAAATCATGCTTACATAGAACATAACACGTGTGTAAGAAGTGACCATCAATATAGAATATCCAAGGCCTACCACTCCTTTAGAGTGGCGAATGAGATACAAACCACTCAATGTGGTTATAGAGGTACATACCCTGTAACATAGTAGCGTGGGCCTACTAATTTTAGGGCGAGGCAATCGAGTTACAAACCCCTTAATGTGGTTATTGAGGTACATACCCCCTAGTCATGATAGCCCGGGCTTCATACCTCCCGAGCAAGGCAATCGAGGTACAAACCCCTAAATGTGATTACCTAGGCCTACAACACCCCGAGCGAGGCTTGGTCAAGTCACAACACCATAGAGGATAATGGTACATACATATATTCATTTCATAATCATAACATTATTCAAATCATTAGCAATGCTTTAGACCTTCAACAACTCAAGAAACCTTAACTGGACATTTTATCAAACACTTGGCGGGTGTGTAATGCTAATGTAAAAATATGTAATGCAAGAGTGAAATAATACAAGAAAATCCAATGTAAAACCACCCACAAATACTTGGTAACACCCTCATGCAAGATACATCAAAATGCTTTATCAAAACCCATAATGGATCATAGATTCGTAGCTCAAAACATGCTTAAATAGTCACACTTTTACAAAACTCCAATATAGTTCATAGTCAAATTCATAGTAAGTAAGATCCATAAGTAAATCAACTTATAAACATGAGATTTTAGGTAAAAAAAAAAAGCTTGGGCACCATGGGTGAAAGGACCCAATGGTTGAAACCCAAATACCTTGACTTTAGAGAATTCTTGGTGAAGGTTGGAAATGGAGACTTGAAGCTTGAGTGAAATCCTTAAGCTCCGGATGCATTTTGGGACTTGAAATTTGGGGTGAAATATTTGTTTAAGTGTTTAAGAGAGTATTGGGGAATGTATTTTATGATATGAAGGTGAAACATGGCTAAATATAGGTATTTTCACGCATGGGAAGGCTTAGGCCCAAGACCCAAAAGCCTTGGACCAAACTGGAAAAACTAGCAATAAAATCACATAAGTCTGCATCTGGTCCGCGATGCAGAAGACATTTTTACATAGGTCCGCGACTGCACACGGATCGATTCTAGAAATTGAATTTTCGGGAAATTAAAATTATGATTTATTTACTCTAAAATCGGTGTTTGACCCATTTCCCACTCAATTGTTTCTCCTGATCAAGAATATGAAGTTGGATTTTTGATATAACTCATGGATTTTGAGATATATGAAAATTACGATTCTGGACACTTCCGAGTCACATTCGAACACTTTTTGTGGTCATTTCAATATCTTTCGCTTAAAAACATTGGTCCTCGAATGTCAATGAAGCGTACATAAGAATATCAATCATGAAGAAATCAGCCCCAATAAGAATGCATCAATAAGAGTAATCATGAAGAAATCAGCCCCAATAAGAATGCATCAAAATACGCTTGAACACCATTTTCAGAAATCTCAATATAAGTGTTAAAATCACCATGAACTTTGTCAATACAAACATGAATGCATGCAAATGACATAGGGGATAAAACATAAAACTTGAAATCACATAGGGGACTAAGAGTTAGTACGTTAGGCTTGATTAGAATGGAAGAGATAAGGATATCATTTTTGCATGTCTGCTTCAGCCTCCCATGTAGCACTTTCGACTTATTGATTCCTCCAAAGGACCTTAACGGAAGCAATATCCTTGTTGCTCAACCTCTTCACTTGTCTGTCAAAGATCTCTACTGGAACTTCTTCATAAGTCGAGTTGTCTTCAACAAGACCCACAATATTTAATGGGACAATAGCATTCAAATCACCTATACATATTCTCAATATGGATACATGAAACACCAGATGAACCAAGTCTATTTCACTAGGAAACTCCAACTTATAGGCCACCTTACCAATCTTCCTCAACACCCTATAAGGACCCATAAATCTTGGACTTCATGTACCCTTCTAACCAAAATTAACCACACCTTTCATGGGTGACACCTTCAAATAGACCCAATCAACAACTTTAAATTCAAGTTCTCTTCTCCTCACAACAGCATAGGACTTTTGATGACTTTGGACTATTTTTAACCTTTCTCTAATTAACCTTACCTTCTCCATAGCCTCCATAAAAGGATTCGAACCCAACAAAGGTATTTCTTCCACTTCAAACCACCCAACTAGTGATGTACAACGTCTACCATGGAGGACCTAAAAAGGAGCCATAATAATGCTAGAATAATAGCTTTTTTTATAAGCAAACTCAATCAATAGAAGATGATCCTCCCAACTACCCTTAAGATCCAAAATACAAGCCCTAAGCATATCCTCAAGAGTTTGGATGGTTCTTTTGGCTTGACCATCTGTTTAAGGGTGAAAGGCCGTGCTAAGCTTTACTTTGGTTCCAAGACCTCTTTGGAAGGACCTCCAAAAGTGTGAAGTGAATTGAGAACCATGATACAATATGATAGACAAGAGCACCCCATGCACTCTCACCAACTCATGAATGTACAATTTAGCATAGTCTTTGGACCCATTATTAGTCTTAATCGGTAGGAAATGAGCCAACTTTGTCATCCTATCAACCACAACCCAAATAGAATCAAAACCCTTTCTAGTCTTAGGCAACACAACCACAAAGTCAATGTTAATTTCCTCCCACTTCCAAGTAGGAATCTCTATATCTTAGGTAAGCCCACCCGTCCTTTGATGCTTAGCTTTGACTTGTTGGCAACTATGACAACCGGATACAAATTTGACAATGTCTTTCTTCATACCACCCCACCAAAACACATCCCTCAAATCTCTATACATCTTGGTAAACTAGGGTGCATAGAATAGGAAGAATTATGAGCCTCATCAAGAACCTTCTCTCTCAATCCATTAACACTAGGCACATACAACCTACCTTGGTACCTACGGACACCATCTCCCCCTTGGGAGAAAACCTCCACCTTGCCCTCTTTCACCAAGGCCTTCAATTCTAACAAAGAGGGGTCAAGATCTTTCTTTTCTTTTACCTCATCAACCAAGGAAGATTTTGAACCATCAACAACCACAATGCCACCATTATCAACTTCTTCCAACCTAACCCCAAATCTAGCCAACCAATGAATCTCCCTAGCCACCTCCTTGCCCCCATCATCAATATGAGCTAGGCTACCCATAGACACCCTACTCAAAGCATCCACCACAACATTAGCCTTAGAAGGATGATAATGCGTACTCATATCATAACCCTTAAGAAGTTATAACCACCTTTATTGTCTCAAGTTGAGATCTTTTTGAGTGAACACATATTGGAGACTCTTATGATCAGTGAACACATCAACATGCACCCCATACAGATAATGATGCCAAATTTTCAAAGCAAATACCATGACGGCCAATTTAATATCATGAGTAGGATAATTCTTTTCATGAACTTTGAGTTTCTTAGAAGCTTAGGCTTTCACCTTACAAATTTGCATCAAAACACAACCCAAACCAATGCGAGAGGCATCACAATACACAACAAACCCTTCCAACCCTACCAGTAGAGATAAGATAGGAGCGGACACAAGCTTATCCTTCAAGGTTTAGAAACTCTTTTCACACACATTGGTCTACACAAACTTAGCCTTCTTTTGAGTCAACTTAGTCATGGGAGAAGCAATAGAAGAGAACCCATTCACAAACTTTCAGTAGTAACCCGCTAAGCCCAAAAAGCTTCTAATGTCCGATGAGGTCAATGGTCTAGGTTAATTTATAATCATATCCTCTTTTTAGGATCCACCTTAATACCATCCCCTATACCACATGACCTAGAAAGGCAACCTCTTTCAACCAAAATTCACACTTCTCATAATTAGCATACAACTTCACTTCTCTCAATCTTTGCAGCTCTACCCTCAAATGAGCCACATGCTCCTCCTCACTATGAGAATAGATCAAAATATCATCAATGAAAACCACCACAAACAAATCAAGGCAGGGTTTAAAGACTCTATTCATAAGATCCATAAACATAGTGGTGCATTGGTCAACCTTAAAGACATAACCACAAATTAATAATGCCCATACCTAGTCCGGGCCACCTTGGTAATATCATACTCCCGCACCTTCACGTGATTATACCTGGATCACAGATCAATCTCAGAGATGTAACTAGCCCCTTGAAGTTGGTCAAACAAATCATCGGTACTTGGGAGAGGATACTTATTCTTGATGGTAACCCTATTAAGTTACGGTAGTCAATATATATTCTAAGGGACCCATCCTTCTTCTTCATAAACAATACCGGTGCACCCCAAGGTGATTAGCTAGGCCTAATAAAACCCTTCTCCAACAAACCCTTAATTACTCCTTCAACTCCTTTAACTCCGCTGGGGCCATATGCTAAGGGGGAATAGAAATGGGTTGAGTATCGGGAAAGAGGTTTATACCAAAGTCTATTTCCATTTCAAGAGGAATACCGGGAAGGTCACCAGGAAAAATATCAAGGAATTCATTTACCACAGAAATCGACTCTATAGGAGGGACTTTTGACTCCATATCCTTAGCCCTCACAATGTGATAAAGACACCCCTTAATGTTCAACCTTTGGGCTTTAATGCATGAGATGAACTTACCCTTGACCATCTCATCATGACTCTCCCACTGAAGGATGGGTTCATTTGGGAATTATTTGACCCTACAGGTTCTACAATCAATAGAGGCATAATATGCATGCAACCAATCCATCCCATGAATAACATCAAAATCAGCCATTTCTAACTAAACAAGATCACAAGGCAATATTTTATGCAAGATGCAAATGGGACAATTTCTATAGACCTTTCTGGCAACAATAGATACAACGATAGGAGTAGACACCTCATATACAATTCGGGCTCAATATGAACTTTTTTGGCAACAGCAGGAGTAACAAAAGAAAGAGTGGCACCCGGGTCTATCAATACAAAGACATCAAAATCAAAGACTTTTAACATACCGGTGACGACATTGTAAACCTCATCAACCCCTTGCCTCCCATGAAAAGCATAAAATTGATTATTCCTTGGGTCACCACCTTGTTGGCCTCCTCTACCCAAAGGAACCGCATTAGCACCCCGGCCTTGAGGACAAACATCCTTACCCTTGTAGCGATTTCGTTGGTAATCCATTGCCTTATGCCCCACCTCCCCACACCCATAACAAGAGTTAGTATTCCTCAAGCATGGGCCACTATGACCCTTACCACATCTTGGACACATATCATTAGGACCCATACCACTATCACCTTGGGCCCTAGGGATGTAATTGGAAAACTTTCTATTAGAAGCATGAGAAGACGCTTGGCCTTGATGAAACTGGCCACCCTTGCGACTTTGGACTTACCCTCAAAATGGGCCCTTTTGGCCTCATGACCCTTTCTCTTCCTCAACCTTTCCTCCTCCACTTGTTCGGCATAAGTTATCAAGCGAGATAAGTCCATGTCACTAATAAACATAGTGGACTCGTACTCCTCACTCACCAAGTCGGATACACCCATCATGAACTTGTTCATTCTAGACCTTGGGTCGGTAACCAAGTGTATAACATATTTAGAGAGTTGGTTGATCTTGAGGGCATACTCCCTCACACACATAGATCCTGGCTTTTCATAAACTACACCATTTTGGCCTCTCAAAGTTCAAGAGGAAAGAACCGATTGAGGAAGGCCGCCTTAAACTCCTCCCATAGAACCACATTGTTGTTCCCCTTCTCTTCCTTCCAATGTGTGCACCATATTTGAGCCACCCCTTGAGTTGGTAAGCCGCCAACTTCGCCTTCTCTTCCGACCTTACACCCATGATAGCCAATACTTTGTATACCTAATCAATAAATTCTTAAGGGTCCTCATCCACCTTAGACCCATTGAACTCTGGTGGGTTTATCCTCATGAAGTCCCTCACCCGAGATGCGGGAGAAGCATGAGGGGCTTGGGCCCTTTGGTTGGCTTGGTTAGCCACAACTTGAGCTAGCAAAGTGAGAGCATCCTGAAGCTCACCATGAGCCAGTTTTTCCTTGGGTGTGAGGGCTCTTCTTCCTCTTGCGTTAAGCATGATCTAGCATAGCAAAGAACAATCGTTAGCGAGGAAAACCTTACCTTAACTTCTAGCACGACATAGAGTAAGAAGGGAAATATTTCCTAAAACATCTCATAGCCTCTTACTCATAGTTGTGGTGCACAACACAACCATGGATAAGACTCTAATAGACGCGGTGTGTTGGATACCGAGGACCATTAACAACCTAGTGCTCTAATACCCAAGTTTGTCATGACCAAGCCTAGGGCCTATATGTGACACGACAAATGGGGAACCCGAAGGAACCTCAATCAAGCCTCTTAACATATCATTACACATCTTTAGTACCTTAAGCAATATAACAACAATAGTTAAAGCAAGGATAAGGGACTAAGGGAACTCTTCCACGGATAGAGGAATACATAGAGTTGAA
>JAOTQR010108375.1:0-26668 GCA_025774065.1 Solanum ossicruentum | reverse complement strand
TATGATTTACAAGTTACCCATGATGGGGTTTTACCATGATGTTGGTGGGATGATTTACATGATTTTAAGATGCATTGATTTCACTATTTCATGATTTATACTCTTGCATTTTTCATGATTTGAACATGTCCTCATATGTGTCCACCAAATGTTTGATGAAATGCCAACTTAAGAATTCTCAAGATATGTGCATGTTTTACAAGTCAAGTGACTTCATGATGAATATAGGCTATCAAGTAGGTTATGAATTCATGATATTATCTATGATTATGCAAGTAAGAATTTAAACCCTTTTCAAAAATTTATTTTCATGAAAACCTACACGGATTTTTACTTATTGTAATTTGGGATTTGAATGTTATGATTCCTGAAATTCTATTGATGCATGGGTAGTGTTTATTTAATGATTTTATTGTGACTTAAGCTATTATATGGGGATTTACTTTGGGTTTATGAAGCTATAACTATGCATGTTTCCTTTTTGAATGATTTATGCATGAGAGATTACACTATGGATTTAAATATGGAATTAATTATTTTATCACTTCAACTTCATAATATAAATGTTGATTTTAAATGGAGTCTTAATTACGTATGTCATTTCCTCATTATTAATAGCATATGTGTTCATGTACACGGGTTATTTTATAGATTATTTATGTTATGGATAAGCCCAATTTCGTTTTATGGTGTGATTTTGATAAAAGGTTGGTTATGACAATATTGTGATCACATATATGTCTCTGATTTTGGCTCTTTAAGCATTTTGGGTGCTTGCACCATTTTGTATATAAATGGGCCATTCCTATGCATGAGTATTATGACTATGAAATTATGATTTTGGCATTTGAGCCAAGCATGAATTATTATGAATGGTGTATGGCTTTTAAGACCAATTGTGTATTGAAATGATTTGGAAAATTACTATTGCCTCTTTGAGAGTATGTACATGCATAGTATAAGTATTCTTGTGAGATGACGACTTAGCTTGTTGTGATGAGGGTCTTGGGGTAGTTTGGGCTACTTATGTAGCATATTTCTAATGAGTGTAGAACCCTTAAGGTTGTAATATGATGGGTAAGAATTGATGATCTATTTGGTCAATTACAAAGGGTTAGTCGTTTCTCTAAGATTGATCTTTGGGTCAGGTTTTGTATCCAAGAGAGGATGAAGATAGATGATATCCCTAGGTGTCTTTTCGGAATAGAAGTGACCATTATGAGTGTTGATGATGATGTTTAGTTGATTCATTCATTGGCTATATCTATAGGCTTCATGAATAAGGTCTTAAAACCCTACATTGATATGTTTATGGTGGTCTCTGGTGATGAGGTGTCGATTTGTTTAGAGCTTCTGAATTATTTGGGGGTAGTGTTGCAAACCTTGGAGGATAAGAGGTTGTTTGCTAAATATGTTAGGTGGGCATTGTGGGTAGCAAGAAGATGGTTAGAGCCCCTTAAGGAATATGGTATAAATGTGCATTAGCTTTCTCGGTTAGGCTAGTGTTCTGATTGATGCCCTAAGTAGCCTAGCATGTGTTGATGATGGTGGTAAAGAGGTGACTTGAGCAGTCCATTGTTTGGATAGATTGAGAGATTAGGTTGGAGGAAGTTGAGCATGGTAATATAGAGTTCTTGATGGCTCCAAATCTTTGCTGGTTGTGGAGATTTAGATTAAGCAGGGCCTCAATTTCGCCCTATTAGAGTTGGAAGTTTTGGGTGAGGGAATGATAGAGTGTACGTTGACTCTCACGGGAGAGATAGTTGCTATGGTACCAAGTGGGTTATGTGTATTTAAGATTGACAATTGAGTTGAGTATTGTGAGTCCTTATAGAGTGTAGAGGGAGGTTGGTAAGGTTGCATAAGTTTGGGAATTGCCTATGGATGTAGATATGGTTCGTCCGATTCTTCATGCTTCTTGGTGGATGTGATGTATTAGTGACTTTACTATTATAAAACACTTTGAGGTTGTGGGTGTTAAGGTGGCTTAAGAGAAGGTCCTGGTGGGGGTGTTGGATGGATGACCGGAGAAGTTGATTGATAATGATATAGTGTTCTTCAAGGCCCTTTCGGAAGAGTCGTCTATTCGTATGTATCTCTTGGGGAATCGGTGCAGGCATGGAGGAGCAATATCTGTATCTCTTTCATTCTATTCAAGCTCACGATAACACGTCAAGTCCTTTTTATGATTTCAAGTCTTGCATTTCATTCCCTATGTCATTCATATGCATTCATGTTTAAGTTGGCAAGTTTAAGATAATTTTACACTTATGCTGAGATTTTGAAAATGGAGTTTTAAACGTAATGTTGCATTCTTGTTGGGGCTGATTTGTTTATGATTAATCTTGTCATGTACGTTTCTTTTACATTTGGGGATGAATGTTCCAAGGGGGAGATATTGAAACAACCCCAAAAAGTGCCCGAAAATGTGCCTCGGAAGTGCCTGAAATCGTAATTTCCATATATCTAAAATGCCATTCATTATTTTGAAAATCCAACTTCATATTCCTCTTTAGGGGGTCATATTGAGTGGGAAATGGGTTTAAGTCGAATTTTAGAGCAACCGTATCAAAATCCAAAAATCCCAAAGAACGCTATTTAGGAGGTTCAACTTTGAAGGGGAATATCCCTTAGCACACAAAGAACAAGGTGTCCCATGACCTAACAACTTAAATCACTTTGCATTAGCTTTCCAATGCACCTCGTTTCACCTCATTTCGAGTTCAAATGAAGGATTTATGACTATTTTTGTAAAACTTATTTGTGTAGAAAATGCAGATTCCAGTGGGATTTTCACGTCGCCTCCGCGACGCGCCCCTATGTTTTTTGGTACCTATTTTAATATTTTTGGTCAAAGACTTGTAAGTCTTTTGCCTAAGGGTTCCCACACTTGAAAATAAATATACTTAGCCTTATTTCACCCTCATATCATCCTAAACATTCCCCAATATCCTCTCAAACACTTAGACTCATATTTCACCTTAAATTCAAGTCCCAAACTCATGACCAATCTTAAGGATTTCATCAAGGATCTCATTCAAGCTTCAAGTATCCATGTCCTTCCACCAATGGTGCCTACACCATCTTTTACTTAATAATGCATGATTTAAAGTTGCTTTTATATGTGGGTCTTGTATATTAAGAAATTTACTGTACAATGATTTTAGTTCATGAAAGTATGGTTGTTATAGCATGTTTTGAGCTCTAAATCTTATTTCTAATGTTGGATTTTATCAGGGGTTTTGATGAGAATGTCTTGGGGGTGTTGCAAAGTGTTGATTGATGGTTTTATGACTAATTTTCTTGAATGATTTCATCTCTAAATTGCATGGTATTTTACCTCCACTACACACCCGCCAAGTGTTTGATAAAATATCCGGCTAAGGTTTCTTGAGGAATTGAATGTCTAATGCTTCTCTTATGTTATGAATGACTCTATGTTGATGAAAGAAGGATGAATGTATGTTGATTTCATACAAAGTATGCATGATGATGAAAGAAGAGTATGTCTATGATGTTATGATGATGATAGAAGGAAAGTATGTATAGGGTATTTCTCTATGTAGTGTTGAATTGACATTGACCAAATTGAGGGGTTGATACCTCAATAACCAAATTGAGGGGTTGATACCTCATTGACCAAATTGTGGGGGTTGATACCTCAATCACCTTAGAGGTGGGTGGTGTATGCTAATAACCAAATTGAGGGGTTGATACCTCATTGACCAAATTGTGGGGGTTGATACCTCAATCGCCTTAGAGGTGGGTGGTGTATGCTAATAACCAAATTGAGGGAGGCTGATACCTCAATCACCTAGGATGGGAGGTGGTAAGCCCATTGACCAAAGGATGGTCTCTTTCTACGTACATTCTATATTTTACATAAGCATGATTTTACTTCAAGCACAATTCATACATGACATATCGTTGCTATGCTATCTATGGTCTATGTTATGCATTTTGATCACGTTGCCTTTCTCTTGTTGCTTTGCATCCTACATACTTAGTACATTCAAACGTACTAATGCATACTATATGCCAACATGATATCACCATGTAGGAACTGGAGCCCCATTGGTCATCATCCTCCTCCACATGGCTAGTGGGTGGGGTCCTCACGACCAAGGACAATATCAATGTTCTTATGCTATGTAATGAAGACTACCTTTCTTTTTTGTATAGTTGACTGTGAGGGTGAGATCGGTTGCTTGTCTTGGCCCCCGCTAAGTTCTATGTTAGAGGTGTTATTGGACATGCTATGTATTTTGCTTGAGCTTTGTCTCACTTTTGACATTCAAGCTATTCCCTCCCTCAGTCCCAATTTCCCTTGTTTATGTTTCTTATGTTGATTTATTTTGCTTTCGCAACCAATGATGTGTGATGATATGCTATGAGACTTGTTTGGGGTTCCTTCTGGTTCCCCATTCACTGGTCACGTCTAGGCCTATTCTTGGTTCGTGACATGGTGGAAAGGTATAAAGGCTGATATTTTGAAATATATGACTAGTTGCTTGAATTACCAAAAAGTCAAATATGAACATCAAAAAATGGTGGAGTAATGCAAAACTTGATTATCCCAAAGTGGAAGTGGGAAAGAATAACCATAGACTTTGTTATTCGGTTGCCAAATTACTTTCAAGAAATACGACTCAGTTCAGGTGATTATGGATAGACTCACAAAATTTGTCGATTTCATACCAGTTCAGGTTACTTATACTGCAAAGTAATTAGAAGATATTTACCTTCAGGAGATAGTTCAACTTCATGGAGTGCCTATTTCAATAATAAAAGATCAAGGTACACAGTTCATTGTTGAGGTTTGGAAGTCTATTCAGAGGTCATTGGGATCACAAGTTGAGTTGAGTACAATTTTTCATCCCCAAACTGACAAATAATTTAAGCGGGTTATTCAGATCTTGGAGGACATGCTTAGAGCTTGCGTGATTGAATTCAGTGGACATTGGGACGATCAGTTATTGTTCACAGAGTTTTCTTATAATAATAGCTACCAATTAAGCATACTGATGGAACCTTATGAGGCTCTATATGGTCGCAAGTGTTGATCACCAATTGGATGGTTTGAACTTAGTGAAGCATAATTGCTAGGTCTAGATTAGGATCAGTAGGCCTTAGAGAAAGCTGCAGTGACACGAGAACGGATTTGAACAACATGAAGTAGAAAAAAATCTTACGCAGATAAGGAAGTCTGTGATGTGGAGCTTTTGAAGGGCAAAAAGGTCTTTTTAAAAGTTTCTCTTATGAAAGGAGTTATGAGATTTGGTCGAAAAGGTAAGTCGAGTCCTAGATATATTGGCCCTTATGATATTTTAGATCGGATTAGTTAGAGGCATACCGGTTTGCTTTACCTTCAAGATTGTCTGTTGTACATCCTCTGTTTCATGTGTCCATGCTTTGATGGTGTGTTCTTGATGATAGCACATAAGATTAATCTAGAGGAACTGGACCTTAATGAGAATTTAGCATATGAGGAAGGTTTGATATCTATTTTGGATATGCAAATGCCGCAACTGATGTCGAAGAAGATAGTTTCAGTGAAAGTGTTAGGGCACAATCATCCAACTGAAGAGGCTACTTGTGAGTCCAAAGTAGATATGCAAGAGAGATATCCTCACCTGTTTGACACTTCAGGTGTGTGTAATGACTTGGTATAATACCCCTAAAATTTTGTGGGATTAGAGTGGAACCTTTAAACTCAAGCTAAGTTCGCTTGCAAGCTTTCAGTTCAAACTAATTTATATGCTTTAGGGTCATCATGGGTCACCTACATCAAGCCAAGTTCAGAGGAATTCCGTTGGCTAAGTTTATCACATGTACTGATTGAAGGATCAACTTTAAATGGGAATATCTCTTAGTACAAAATTAACTAGATGGCCCACAACCTATCAAATTAAAGCACTTTGAATTAGCTTTCCAACGCACTTGTCACCTCATTTGAAGTTTGGATAACGGAGTTATGCCCATTTTTGTAAAGCCTCATATGTTGTGTTGCCACATGGGCACCTATATAGGCCGTGTGGCTTCACACGAACTGTGGGGATGGCCTTGGGCTTGAAATGTCCATTTTTGACCTATATATTGAGGTACAACTAGTGGAACTAGCTGTATGGCCTTCAAAGGTGAGGAAATTCCTAAGTGTGATCCAATATTGGTGTGGAGAAACTATTTTTGCCAAGTATGGAACCACGACACACCACACGAGCCCTGTTGAGGGTGACGAGCCATACAAGGGGGAAGTGGAGTCTTCAATGTTGGCGTAGGGAGTTTCTTTGGCTAACGTTGGTGCCACGCGCAGCCCCACGAACCGTGGTGAGGCTCACGGGTCGTATACCCAACCGTGGAACTCACCTTGGTGTTAAAAATTTCTAAGTGTTGAGCCAAGTTCTAATTTCCAAAATTTTTGCTAAATGTAGGTTCACGGGAACTCCACACGAACTATGGAGTGCCACACGACCCGTGAAACCCCCTCCCCCCCCCCCCAAGATGACGATGGATAATTTTTCCATCCATTTTATTAATGACATTTTCATAAATTTTATTTATTCTATTGGTCTTTTGTGAAGTGCTACACTATCCAATGACCATTTAAAGCCCTAAACCTTATTTCGAACAGTCAAAACTCACTCCTCATATTTTAAACACTCTCATGACTACTCTCAAAGGAACTCTTGTGAATTTTTAACTTAAGAGCTAGGGAACTCAATTCTTCTTCAAATTCTTTGGGGTTTTCTACATCTTGGTAAAGGTATGTGGTTTTTGATCCTTGATTCCTTCCAATCAAAGAGACCCAAATCTTTTAAATAATATTTCATAAATTTAAGCTCTCTTTGAATATGGGTTTTCATTATTTGGATTTATTAAATTAAATTGATGAATGGGTTGTACATATTTGATGATTTTAAGTTACTTGAAGCACTAGTATGATGATTTACATTGAGTTTATGAAATTATGAATATGCATATCCCTTTTCAAGGCTTGTTTATGCATGAGCGATCTTATTAAAGATTTAATTGTAGATTTAATTATGTTTTTACTTCAATTTTATATTATATTGTTGATTATAGATGGAATCTCATGTTATTCTCACATCATTCATGGCTTATGCATTTATGACATGAGATTTTATGAAAATTATGAAGTGGGTTAAGCCCAATTATGATTATCTTATGATTTTGATAAAGTATTGGTTATGACAAGAATATGATCATATAAATGTCTATGATTAAGGCTCTTGGAGCAATTATGGGGGGTCCATATTTATTTCTCAAGAAGGTTCTTTAGACGAGCTATCCCTTGCATGAAAAGTATTGCATGAAGAACGTTTTGGCTTTTTAGCCCATGATGCATGGTTATGAGTAATGTGATTTGGCCATTGAGCTTACGAATGCATGTAAACAATTTGAAAGTCTTATATCTCTTTTACAAGCATGTATATATGTATATATGTATTCTAGTGGGATGACGATGTAACCACCCCAAAATGTGTCCGAAAATGTGCCTCAAAAGCACCCGGAATTGTAATTCCAGATATCTCAAAATCCGTGCGCGATATCAAAAATCCAACTTCGTATTCTTGTTCAAAAGGTCATTTTGAATGGAAAATGGGTCTAACCCCGATTTAAGAGAAAACAATTACTAATTTAATTTTTTATAATTTTTGATTTCTAAAATTGATCGATGATGGTACTGTGATGCGCAGCCTTCACGGACCTATGTAAATCTTGCCTTCACTACAGTTCCACGTCGCAGACCTATGTATGTTGCTGCCGGTGATTTTTATCTCGGTTCAAGGCTTTTGGGTCTTGCGTCTAAGTATTCCTAAATCTGAAAATACCTATATTTAGCCATTTCTTAGCCTCATATCATTCTAAATATTTCCCTATACTCATTCAAATACATTGCCAAATATTTTACTCCTAAATTCAAGTCTCAAAACCCTCTCCGGATCTAAGGATTTCCTCTCAAACTTCAACTCTCCATCTCCAATTTTCATCAAGCTTATCTCCAAAGCTAAGGTATGTGGGTTTCTTTCATGGGTTCCTTTCACCCATGATACCCAAGCTTTCTTCTACTTAAATTTGCATGATTCAAAGATGATTTACTCATGAGTCTTATTTATTATGAAAATCATTGTACACTATGTTGGGGTTTATGAAATTATGACTGTTTTGCTATGGTTTGAGCTATGAAACCAAGGTCTATTGTAAGATTTGATGAATTATTTTGATATATATTGCTTGAGGTGTCACTAAGTATCAATTGATGGTGTTACATTGGATTTTCTAGCATGATAACACTCTTGAATTACATGATTTTACACTAGCACTATAAACCCTCTAAGTGTTTGATAAAATGTCTGGTTGTGGTTTTTTGAGGAATTGAAGGTCCAATGCATGTCTTATAAGTTGAATGACTATATGATGATGAAACTTATGATGAAATGAATGTGTATATATGTATATGATATTCTCCTATATAGTGTTGTGACCATGCCCTACTCGGGGGTTGCACACCGGGTAACTTTGTCAAGGGGTTTGTACCTTGATAATCTATTGTAGGTTTGTACTCTGGTACCACAGGTGGTTGGATATGACTATCCATCAACCTTTTGGGGGGTTTGTACCCATCAACCTATTGAGGGTTTGTACTTCGGCACCACGGGTGGTAGGGTGTGACTATTCATCAACCTTGTTAGAGGTTTGTACCTATCAACCTATGGTGGGATTTGTACTCCCGTACCATGGGTGGTAGGGTGCGACGATCCACCAACCTAAGGGGGGTTTGTATTCCGACACCACGGGTGGTAGGGTGCGACGATCCACCAACCTATTCATAGGGTTTGTACCTCATTCACCACGGGTGGTAGGGTGTGACAATCCACCAATAGCCTAATGGTCTCATCTTGCACATATGTTATGTTCTGTATAAGCATGTTTTACTTCAAGTATCATTCACACATGTCATATTATTATTATGCTACTCATTACTTATGATTATGCATCTTGCCTATGTTGCCTATCTATTGTTGCATTGCATCCTATATACTTAGTATATTCAAATGTACTAACACATGTTCTATGCCTATGGGATGAGACCATGTAGGAACCGGAGCACCATTTGATCATTCTCCTCTTCCACGTAGCTAGTTTGATATCACTCAAACTATTTGGTGAGCCCTCTATTCTGGGGACATTGGCCTATGTTCTTATGTTATGTATTACTACACTTTATCTCTATTGTATACTTTGACTTTGAGGGTGAGCCCGATTGTTTGTCTTGGCCCTCACTATTATCTAAGTAGTAGAGGTGTGGTTGGATATGATATGTATCTATGCTATGAGCCTTGGCTCTCTCTTGTTTCTCGATGGTTATGATATGGAAGTTTACCCTTAGTCTCAATTCCTCTTGTTTATGCTTATCTCTCATTGTTATTTTTTAATTGCTTCTACGACCAAGGATGTGTAATGATATGCTATGAGGCTTGTTTGGGGTTTCTTCGGGTTTCTCATTTACCGGTCACATCTAGACCCTAGGCTTGGATAATGACAGAGATGGTATCAGAGCACTAGGTTGTTAGATACTCGACGTCCAACACACCGCATCGATTAGAGTCCTACTCATGGTTGTGAAGTGCACCACTGCTATGAATGGGAGGCTATGAGGCGTTCTAGGAAATGTTTCACTTCTTCATGATCTATGTCATGCGATAGAGTTATGTCCCCTAGGGATTATTACTAATTCCTAACCATTACATTTCAAGATATATCTCGAGCTACTCAAGACGGTGATATGATTAATTGAGAGATTCAGTGCTCTATAGGAAATGGCCATAGCGGCGTCAAACGTGGTAGCTCACCTCAGTTAACAAGTGGGTGCCCCCAAGACTTCTAATGGTAAGAGGAGGGGTAGTGAGGCCAAAGGGCCTGTGTTGGGGGTAAGTTCCAAAGTTCCAAATGTAGAGTTGGTGGCGGTGTAGTGCCTTATACTATGCCCAAAATGTGGTAGGCGCCATGATGGCCCATGCTGGAGGGGTACTGATGCTTGTTATAGTTGTGGAGAGTTGGGTCATAAGGTAAAGGATTTTCCTCGTAAACGCAATAAGAGCAAGTGAGGGGATGGTGGGATGACTAATCCTAAGTGACCTACGTGTAGGAAGGACTATGGTGGCCCATGTTGGAGGAACATGAGTGTATGGTTGGGGTGTGGTGAGATAGGCCACAGAATTCTGGATTGCCAATATGGTCAATACAAGAGTAAAAGTGGTAATGTTGATCAAAAGGCTCAAGGAGGGGATAAGGTGCCCAATGTTGCTACCGATATGTTGAAATTTCCTTTGGCTTTAATATGTTTGCATTGATGGGCCGGTGTGCCACTATTTCTTTCATTATTCTTTTGGTTGCTAGTGGTTTTCATGTATGTACCGAAATCTTTTTAGTGCCTATCTCATTGGTGAGCCTGTTGTTGTTTGAAAGTTCCTAGGTGTTGTTCCATGTTCATATTGCATTAGATCTTGCCTTATGACTTTTTGGGTGAGTATGGTGGATTTTGATGCTATGCTTAAGATTGATTAGTTGTATTGGTGTTGAGACCGCATTGAATGTAGGGCCCGTAGAGTCAAGTTCTGATTCTCTATTGAGTCCGTCCTTGAGTTGGGGGCTTGTAATATGGTTGTAAAGGGGTAAGTTTGTTTCTTGTCTTAAGGCATAATTGATTCCTAAGGGTTTCCCCCAAGTTCTTACTAGATAGGTTCTTGTCTTATGATTTTTATTGAGCTTAGTTTGTTGGATTGGAGGTCTTGAGGTGGTTCAGCTACTTGCATATTGTGTCTCTATTGATTGCAGAACCCGTAAGGTTGTAATATGATGGCTAAGAATGGTCGATCTATTTGGTCAACTACAATGGGTTAGTCATTTCTCTAAGCTTGATCTTTGGTTTGAGTTTTGTTCCTAAGTGATGATGAGGATAGGTGATATCCCAAAGTGTCTTTTCAGATTACAATTGAGCCTTTGAGTATGTTAGAGTTGTTCGAATTGGCTTATGCACCAGCTATATTTATGGATTTCATGAATAGGGTCTTTAGTCCCTACCTTGTTATGTTTGTGGTGGTCTGTAGTGGTGAAGTGTTGATTTATTTAGAGCTTGTGAACCATTTGGGGGTAGTATTGAAAATCTTGGGGTAAGAAGAGTTGTATGCTAAGAATGTGAAGTGTGAAATGTGGATAAAGTAGGTTACCTCCCTAGGTCATGTGGTGTCGGAGGATGGTAGTAAGATTGATCCTAAGGAGACGTATGTGATTAGAAATTGGCCTAGAACTTTGAATCCCTTGGATATTAGGAGTTTCTTTAGCTTAGCTGGTTACTACCGGAGGTTTATGAATAGGTTCTTTTCTATTGTTTTACCCATGACTAAGTTTGACATAAAGGAAGGATAAGTTGTCACTGCTCCTATCTTGTCCTCACCAGAAGGGGTGGAAGGTTTTGTTGTGTAGTATGATGTCTCTAGGATTGGTTGGGGTTGTGTGATGATGCAAGATGGTTAGATGGAAATTTATGCTTTTAGATAATTTAAGATTCATGAGAAGGATTATCTTATCTACGACTTTGAGTTGGCCGTCGTGGTATTCGCTTTGAAAATTTGACGTCATTGGTTGTATGGGGTGCATGTTGGTATGGTTACTGTTCTCTAGAGTTTCTAATATATGCTCACCCAAAGGGATTTTATCTCGAGACAAAGGAGGTGATTAGAACTTCTTAAGGATTATGATATGGGTGTGCATTATCATCCTAGTAAGACTAATGTTGTAGTGGATCCTTTGAGTAGGGTGTCTTTGGGTAGCCTAACTCATGATGATGGTGGTCATGGAGAGGTGGCTAGGAAGGTGCATTGTTTGGCTAGATTAGGGTTTAGGTGGAAGAGGTTGATAATGGTGTTGTTGTTGTTGATGGTTATAAATCATCATTGGTTGATGAGGAAAGAGCAAAGCAAGTTCTTGAACCCTCCTTGCTAGAATTGAAGGCCTTGGTGAAAGAGGGCAAGGTAGAGGTTTTGTCCCAAGGGGAAGATGGTGCCTTTAGGTACCGAGGTACATTGTATGTACCTTGTGATGACGGCTTGATGGAAAAGATCCTTGATGAAGCCCATAATTCTTCTTATTCTATTTACCCGGCTTCTACCAAATGTATAGAGATTTAAGAGATTTGTATTGGTAGGGAGGAATAAAGAAGGGTATTGCCAAATTTGTTTTTGGTTACCATAGTTGTTAACAAGTTCAAGCCGAACATCAAAAGTCGGGTGGCCTAACCCAAGACATAGAGATTCCTACTTGGAAGTAGGAGGTAATTAATATAGATTTTTGTGGTTAAGTTGCCCAAGACTACAAAGGATCTTGATTATATTTGGATTGTGTTTGATAGGATGATGAAATCAACTTATTTTCTATTGGTTAAGACTACTTATGGTGCCGAAGAGTACGCTAAATTGTACATTCATGTATTGGTGAGAACACTTGAGGATATGCTTAGGGCTTTTGTATTGGAGCTTAAGAGTAGATGGAATGATTGTCTTCCTTAGATTGGGTCGCCTATGACAATAGCTATCATTTTAGCATCAGTAAGGCTCCTTGAGAGGCTCTCTATGGCAAGCATTGTAGATCACCAGTTGGGTGGTTTGAAGTGGGGAAGATGGCTTTGTTAGGTTTGGATCTGGCTATGGATGCTATGGAGAAGTTATGGTTGATTTGGGAAAGATTGGAGACAGCCCCAAAGTCATCAAAAGTCTTCTGTCAAAGTAAGGAAAAGAGAGCTTGAATTCAAAATTAGTGACTGGGGGTAATTGACGGTTTCACTCATGAAAGGTGTGGTTTACCCCGGTAAAGAAGGAATTGAATTTATTGTTTGTGAGTCTTCATAGGATGTTGAGGAAGGTTAGTGAGGTTGCATACAAATTGGATTTGCCTATGAATGTGGACGTGGTTCGTCCGGCACTTCTTACTTCTATGTTGAGGGGATGTGATAGTGACTCTAGTGTCATAGAACTCTTTGAGGTTATGGGTATTGATGAGGATAAGTTGTCTTAGGAGAGAGTTCTAGTGGAGGTATTGGATGGAAGGGTGGGAAAGTTGTTTGATATGGATATGGTGTTCGTTAAGGCTTTTTGGAAGGTTCGTCTAGTCCTAAGAGTCTCTCGGGGGCCAGGCATGGGGAAACAATATCTGTATGTCTTTCTTATCCATTCAAGCTTATGATGACAGGTCAAGTCCTTTCATGATTCCTAGCCTTATGTTTCAGCCTCTATGTCATTTGCATGCGTCCATGCTTTTGTTGACAAGTTCATGACGATTTTGACACTTATGTTGATGTTTAGAAAATGGTGTTTTAAGTGTATTGATACATTCTTGTTGGGGCTTATTTGTTCATGAGAAACCTTCCCGTATACGTTTCTTTGGCATTCAGGAATGAATGTTCCCAAGGGGGAGATATTGTAGCAACACCAAAAAGTGCTCGAAAATGTGCCTCAGAAGTATTCAGAATTGTATTTTCCATATATCACAAAATCCGTGCACAATATTAAAAAGATAACATCATATTGTTGTTCAGGGGGTCATTTTGAGTGGAAATAGGTCTAACCCCGATTTAAGAGCAAACAATTAGTAATTTTTTTTGTAACTTTCAATTTCTAGATTCAACCTACGATGGTACCGTGATGCACACCCATAGCGGATCTGTGTAAATCTTGCCTTCATGACAGGTCAGCATCGGACGCGGAGCTGTGTATTTTGCTGCCAGTGATTTTTATCTCGGTCCAAGGCTTTTGGGTCTTGGGTCTAAGTATTCCCAAATGTGAAAATACCTATACATAACCATTTCTCACCCTCATATCATTCTAAACATTTCCCTATACTAATCAAGCACTTAGACAAATATTTTAATCCTAAATTCAAGTCTCAAAACCCTCTTCGGATCTAAGGATTTCATCTCAAGCTTCAAGTCTCCATCTCTAATCTTCATCAAGTTCATCTTTAAAGCTAATGTACGTGGGTTTATTTCATGGGTTCCTTTAACCCATGATGCCCAAGCTTCCTTTTACTTGAATTTTCATCATTTAAGGATGATTTACTCATGGGTCATATTTATTATGAAAATCATTGCACACTATGTTGGGGTATATGAAATTGTGACTGTTTTGCTATGTTTTGAGCTATGAAACAAAGGTCTATTGTAAGATTTGATGAAGGGTTTTGATGTATAGTGCTTCAGGGTGTTACCAAGTATCTATTTATGGTTTTATGTTGGATTTTCTAGAAACATAACACTCTTGAATTGCAAGGTTTTACGCTAGCACTACACACCCTCTAAGTGTTTGATAAAATATCCCGTTGTGGTTTCTTGAGGAATTGAAGGTCCAATGTATGTCTTATGAGTTAAATGACTATATGATGATGAAATGATGATAAAATTAATGTGTAAATATGTATATGATATTCTCCTATATAGTATTGGAATGTGACCATGCCCTACTCGGGGGTTGCGCATCGGGTAACCTTGTCAAGGGGTTCGTACCTTTATAACCTATCGGGGGATTTGTACTTTGGCACAACAGGTGGTAAGGTGCAAATATTCATCAACCTTGTTGGGGGTTTGTCCCCATCAACCTATCAGCGGATTTGTACTCCGGCACAGTGGGTGGTAGGGTGCGATGATCTACCAATCTATTGGGGTGTTTGTACTACGGAACCACAGGTGGTAGGGTCGATGATCCACAAACCTATTCACGGGGTTTGTACCTCAATTACCATGGGAGGTAGGGTATGACAATCCACCAATAGTCTAATGGTCTCTTCTTGCACATATGTTATGTTCTACATAAGCATGTTTTACTTCAAGTATCATTCACACATGTCATATTGTTAGTATGCTATTCATTGCTTATGATTATGCATCTTTCCTATTTTTGCCTATCTCTTGTTGCATTGTATCCTACATACTCAGTACATTCAAATGTACTAACGCATACTTTATGCCTACATGATGTCACCATGTAGGAACTGGAGCACCATTTGATCATCCTCCTCCTCCACGTGGCTAGTTCGATATCACTTAAGCTAGTTGGTCAGTCCTCCACTCCGAGGACATTGGCATATGTTCTTATGTTATGTATTGCTACACTCTATCTCTATTGTATACTTTGACTTTGAGGGTGAGCCCGGTTGCTTGTCTTGGCCCCCGCTATTATCTAAGTAGTAGGGGTATTGTTGGACATGATATGTATCTATACTATGAGCCTTGACTGTCTTTTATTTTTTGATGGTTATGGTATGAAAGTTTATCCTTAGTCCCTGTTCCCTTGTTTATGCTTATCTCTCATTGTCATTATTTAATTGTTTCCATGACCAAGGATGTGTAATGATATGCTATGAGGCTTGTTTGGGGTTCCTTCGGGTTTCCCATTTGCCAGTCACGTCTAAGCCATAGGCTTGAGTCGTGACAGATGACCTAGCACCGATGGATTGGAGGCAGGGTGGGCTATCTCCAAGGGTCCATACTCCTTTCCTCTAACTATGTGCCAAACATAGGTATGTTTATGCCCCAAGGGGAAAAAAAGATAAAGTATGTTATGGATCCACATTTGGCAAGTACGTCACCTCTTTATCCATTGTGGGGAAGTCTACGGAGTTTGAAGATATAGCTCAGTTGGTCTTATGTCGGTTACGGTCCCATCCTCAATGTATATGAAGTATTTTCGCATTCATGCATCAATTATTTCATGGCATATTGTACATACTCTCCTTTGATATAGGATCATTTCTATATTAAGTGCCCTTGCCATCTAACATTTGTATAAAGGTTATGATAAGTTATATGCATTGCCTATCATATACTTAGTATATTCCAACGTACTAATGTATACTTTAGCCGACTTTGACTATCCACCGCACAACGCTTAGTTCGGATCTCAAAGTAGTGATGAGTCCTATCTTCAAAGGACGATCCACCATCTTCTAGCCATGTTGCCTTTTATTTCCGTATATTCACTTGGAGGGTGAGCCTGGGGAATATCTTGGCCCCTGACCAATCTTTTGTAGAGGCATTGTTGGACATGTTGTAAACATCTTTACGATATATGCTATATGTTTGGTTGGGATTTATGTCATGGTTTGGTCATCAATGGATAATGCTATGAGTTCTATGACGTGATTTATGATATGATGTGAAAGATCCTAAGTCACAAAGTGGCCCCATAGCTCAGTCATACTTACCTGCCTCTTAGTTTTTTTATGCTATGTGTTATGTAAATCCATGTTAATCCCTTCCCTATGATATCCCCATAGAGAGAGTCCTACATTCTCATCCCTTAGAATTATGTGTTAAATATGTAAATGCACTTCCAAACCGATAAGGGGGATTTAGGTACTACGAGGCTTGTTTGGGGACTCTCAGGTTCCCATTCGCAGTGTCACTCCTAGACCTTAGGTCCGGGTCGTGAAAAAAGTATGTGTTAGTATATCGGAATGTACTAAGTATGCAAGATACAATGCATGTAACTTACCATAACCTACATACAAATATTAGATGGAAAGAGTACATAGTATAGAAATGATTGTATAACAAAGGAGAGTATATAAAAATATGCCATGAAATAAATGATGCATGAATGGGAAAAATACTTCATATACATTGAGGATGGGCCAGAGGTATGTCTTGACCCCTGGCCAATCTTTTGTAGAGGCATTGTTGGACATGTTGTAAACTTCTTTACAATATATTCTATATGTTTGGTTGGGATCTATGTCATGGTTTGGTCATCCATAAATAATGCTATGAGTTTGGCTATGAGTTCTATGACGTGATTTATGATATGATGTGAAAGATCCTAATTCCCAAAGTGCCCTCATAGCACACTTACCCGCCTTTTACTCTTTATATGCTAGGTGTTATGTGCATCCATGTTAATCCTTCCCTATGCTATCTCTATAGAGAGAATCCTACTTTCCCGTCCCTTAGAATTATGTATTTAATATGTGTATGCGCTTCCAAATTGATAGGTACTACGAGGCTTGTTTGGGGACTCTCGGGTTCCCATTCGCCGTGTCACTCCTAGACCCTAGGTCCGGGTCATGACAGTGTGAGTTTAGACCTGTTCGACGATGAATGTTATTTTAAGTGGGGGAAAATGTGATAACCCTTATCTTTTTAAGGGAAAAGGTACAAATATACCATCAAACTTTAACAAAAGGTTCATGTATGTCATCCGTTAAAAGTTTAGCTCAAATATGTCATTGTTAAGGAAAAGGCTCATCCATGTCATTATTTTTATAAATAGTGGTTTTGCAAAATCACCTTTTACACATGGCATGTTTTACTTTGACCATATCATTCTTTTAAAAAAAATAAATTCTAAATAAAATTAAGAAAAAAATTCACAAAATTAAGAATTTTTTTAATTTCATTTAGAAACAAATTCTAAATAAGAAAAAAAAATCCACAAAATTAAGAATTTATTTAGAAACAAATTCTAAATTAAGAATTTATTTAGAAAAAAATCCACAAAATTAAAAATTTATTAAGAAATTTTTTCTTAATTTTATTTAGAATCTATTTTCTTTTTAAAAAAAAAAATGACGTGGCCGGATTAAATCATGCCATGTATAAAAGGTGGTTTTACAAAACAACTATTAAAAATAATGACGTAGATGAGTCTTTTCCTTAATAGAAATGGCCAAAATTTAACGGATGACATGAATGAACCTTTTGTTAAAGTTTGATGGCATATTTGAGATTTTTCCCATAAAATTATAAATTATTCTTGCAAATGCTTCTTGCAATTCTTTTGCAGATTTTCGAAAGTGGCATTTCTTCGCTCTACATGTTGGTTGTATATTCGTGGAAAAATAGGAAACTTTGGTGTTCAAATCGGCAAATGTGTCCTATGGACTTGAACATGTTAATTCAATTATTAGGTTTGTTAATTATGAGGATGATATTAAGACTGAAAAATAAGCCAACAATGTAAAACGTGCGACATCACCTAAGTTGCGAGAAGATGGATGGATGGAAGTAGAGTTGGGATATTGTAATAGCAAGGAAGGTACTGATGGTCCTGTCGAAGCAATATTGGTGGAGATTAAATGTTGTGATGAAACAAGTAGCCTCATTGTTGAAGGAGTTGAGTTCTGTCGCAAAATAATCAAATACCAATCCTCAGAGGCGGATTTGGGATTTTAACTTTTATGGGTTCTAAACTATCTCTTTTTTTTTATAGGTTTGAGATACATTATTTATATCTATTTACCGAATAACTTAAAATGAGGATTTTGAACCTAAGTTATTGGGTTTTGCTAAATCCAAGACTTTGTTTTTGCTTTGAAGTCTGTTTTAGTTTGCTATGACATTATGGTAATTAAAATTCTAGCCTCTGCTAGTTATTTAGGTTGCTATTATTTCCAAAAGCAGCCTGAGGTAAGCATCCCATTAATATCTGTATTACGAGGTTTTACACTATGACCCCTCTTTGATTCTAGCTTGAATCTGGCAAGCCAGAGGTAAGCATCCCATTATTTAAAAGTAGCCTGAGGTAAGCATCCCATTATTTAACTTAAAAGTTAGCTCATGAAGTGTATCAAAATCATACAGTGAAACAACACATTCCCCCAACCAATGTAGGTGAAATTTTGCTGAAGGAGAGGTTCAGAGGAAATCACTAGAAACTAATAGTAAGATACAGTGGTTATACGCAGGAATTCGATATAGAATCATACTTGAACAGTTAGGAATCTGTATTGACTTTCTGGCATAGCTTCAATGGCCATATAGTGGAACTTTCAGTTATAGGAATTTGGGTACAACGCTAACACCTTAGTAGCCTAAGAGGTCATTAAAATTAATAGGAAAAGGCATTGTGTCAAAGATATCCGATAGCTAGATGGAAATTTGGCGAAGGAGCTTATATCATTGTTGTTGATGTAGCTATGTTGAAGACATAATTGTGTGTGGTGTGCCATATATAGATGGGAACGATAAAAGGGTAGAAAGCAGGAAATTTAAGTTAAGGAGAATTTCTTACGTCACGTATAGGAGGGTTAAAGATTCTCTTATAGTTGACAGTTGGGGAAGGAAAAGTGTTAATAGCCACTGATAACCTTATAAAGCTTTCAACTGATGGAATAAATTGAAGGCCAGGTTCTGCAGGTTTTGATGTTCATGGAAATCCAGCTTTCATGGTGTGCAATCAAAGGCAAACTACACAAAAACCAACATATCAGCAAGCAAAAGTTATGCATCAAAAAAAAACACTAAGAATATGGGGCCAATTGATTCTCGGTGTAGATGAGAGTATGTAAGTCCATTAAAGACACTTAAAAAGATCACAATAATATTTTCAATGAGGAATAGGACATCCACTGGATCTCTTTACTTGCATCTAACCACTCTAAAAATGTTCATAATCCCATACAGATTCTTTTAACTATTTTAGGTTGTTCCTCTGTTGCAGAGATTTAAAACAGAAACGTATATTGATCCTTCAAGAAATGATAATTATTAGATAATACATTTTATAATTTGAGCACATACAAATATCAATCATTGCAACCACATGATTAATTAGATGCAAATGTCCTCATAGAAGAAAATAAATTTATATAACAAATATAATAAATAGATGCACAACAATTGCAACTATTGGTATTCCCTTCTATTACCAGCAAGGAACTGTGTGGGGGAGCAATACAGAAATGTGGTTATCTACTGTGTCAATGTAGAAAAGGATACTGCTAACAAACTTTTTACAGGCACATTTTGCCATGCATGCTCCACAAATTGATAGAAACACCATCACCTGTCGAAATGAAGAGCTATCAAAAGGAAAGTTTTGAAGGAACAAATATATATATAATATGCAAGAAATCCCAGCATGACTACGTGCCCCTTCAGAAGCTGAATATTTAATAGAGCTTTAGCCATATCTACACTGTTACCCTGAGCAATAGCCTGACGTCCTGCTCTTGCTCCAACTGATCCATGTGGTTCCTTTAGCATGTGGTTCAAGCACCCCTATCTAGAGAAGAAGTTTGTGGAATATAGGAAAACTCAGTGTTCTACTGATTAGAATGTTTTGAACTGAATTTACTTGAACCAATAGTGGGAAAAAAAGTAGTATTTCAGTATCTTCAAAGTTCAATACAAAGGAACTATGGAAGAATGGTTAACTTTGTTGAGGTGAAGATGTTTCTCGGTAAGTTTATTCCTTTTGAGAATTTTGCAGCAATGAAGATACTACAATAATGGATAATGAAATGGTGGCAGTTTCAATTGTTGGCCTTCTGGTCTATCAACGTACTTTGTATTCATCGATTGTAAAGCATGTTGTCCTTATCGTAAAGGCTTGGGATGGAGGAGTATGCATTTGAACCATAAAATATTTTTACTCTTAGTGGTGATGAAGAGTTTTCTTATTGTTGCCGCTGTATTTGTGGGAAAACTCAATTGGGGAAACAGGTTTTTGGTCGTCGGCGAAGGTGTGTTGCTTGAAAGTATTCGTTTTCACGCCTTGGCAATCGGATTGATAATGATTCAGGAACAATATTTTGGTCGAAAGTAATCTTTTTAGTGTCCCTGTAATTGGAGGTGAAAGTACCTCTCCTTGGTAATGAAGGGTTTTCTTAGTGCCACCTCTGTATTTGTTGGAAAATGCAATTGGCGAAAAACTGTTTTGGTCATCGGCGAAGGTGTGTTACTTGAAAGCATTCATTTCCATGCCTTGGCAATTGAATTAATAGTGATTCAAGAAAAAATTTTGGTCGAAAGTTACTTTTTTCGTGGCCCTGTAATTGGAGGCGAAAGTACCTCTACATGGTGATGAAGAGTTTTCTTACTACCGCCTTTGTATTTGTGGGAAAACGAAATAGGAAAAGCAGGTGTTTGGGCGTCGGTGAAGGCAGCGGTTGTCTAAGTCTGATTTTATGGGAAAAGGTTACGATTTATGAGGAGATGGAGGAAGGGTGCCAAGGGTGCAAAGGAAGGGCAAAATTGTAAATGCACAAGGAAAAAAGGATTAGAAATATGTTCCTAGATACTCATCATTTTTATATTTTAAACACATTATGTGTGTGTATGTGTGTGTGTTTGTGTGTGTATGTGTGTGTGTAATTTTAGCATATAATAATTTTTAATATGATTAAATATTTTTACATATTAATTTTAGTATATATTACTATTTTCTTTAGTTAAAGATTATTATTTAAAATATTGTATATATATTTTTTTTTATTTATGTACACACTATTATTAATTAGATGAAAACCTATTCAATTTCATTCTAATTTATTTAATTGCTAATCCTTTTTTATCTAATTCACTTCGATTCTAATTAATTTTTTGTAATTCTAGTCAAATTCATTTGCAATTCTTCCAAATCTAGCCTAAACTGAGTTAATTTGTGACTCAATTTTAAATATCCAAACCCAATTCTAATTCGAATGATCCAATCTCAACCTGGGTTATCCATTGCTTGACCTGGATCCATTTTACTTAGGAAAGAATCCAATCTGCCCATTTTGTTTTTGATCCAAGGGCCCTGGTCCAATCTTTACAATTTTTTCTAATTTTATTCTATTAATACCCTAACTCATCTTTCCATTGCTCCCTTTCTTTAAAAACCTAGCATCCTCCATTTTTCTCTTCTCCAACCCTTAGCCGCCCCAGCCCCTCTCTATCTCTCTATTTTTTTCTTCTTGTTCTGAATCCCAATCTCCTTCACTATCTCCTCCATCAATTTTCACACCATTACACCACTAGAAGACAACCCCCAATGAGCTCCCATTTCTCTCCATTTCATTCAGATCTAGACGAAAAATACTCTTTGGTGACATCTTATTCCTTTTTTACATTACACATATGTATGAGTTTTTATTAGATGAATATTTATTATTGTTGTCTTCTACCTCTTATTTGTGCCTTGTGTATTATTCTTGTTAGAGTTTTAGTTTGTTCGTTGGATTATTTTTACTACTGTTGCTATTATGTTCAATTGTTGCTTCTAGTAATTATATTTATTAATGTTCTATTATCTTAGTTTTGTTTCCTCCCTGAGCTTTCCATCATGTTTAGTTAAAGTTTTGCTGATTATCATTGTTACTATTATTATTTTTAAAATAATCTCTATTGTTTGAATAATTTTTTATTTATTCAATTATTCTTATCACAGCTTGTGGTCTTAGTTTAATTGCATTAGTAGTTATTTTAGTATTCTTTGGCATTGTTTAAAACTTTCTGTGATTTACTTTCTTTTAGTGCTAGTTTCTTTATAGTTATTTATTTTAATTTTGTTATTTTTTAAAGCTTTTCAAGTTCTGGATTCTTCTTATACTGTTATTGTTTATCGTGATATAAAATCATGTTTAGTTTCGTAGATTAAAAATTAAACTTGGTTGAGGAAAAATCTATTCATCGGATTTTGAGGCCTCCCCAGTTGAAAAAGACAGAAAAAGTTAGTTTAATTTCACATTTACTACATGTATAAATTCAAAATTTTAGTTTAAATTCATGTACATAGTATTTGTTAAAACTGGCGTAGAAGATTTTGTTGTTTCTTTGTCGCTTTATCATAATTGTTATTGCTTTACTTTGTTGACTGGCTTTATCATAATTGTTGTTACTTTTACTTTTTGACTATTGGTTCCTTGTCATATTTGTTGTTTCTTTTACTTTATTGACCATTGGTTCCCTTTCATAATTGTTATTTTTACTTTGTTAACTATTGGTTCCCTGCCATAATTATTATTTTTACTTTGTTGACTATTGGTTTCTTATCATTATTTGATAGTATTGTTTATTAAACTTGGCCGATGAAGGAATTACCATCAACTTCCAAGGCCTTCCATGTATATAAGACCGATTTTATTTTTAATAATTATTTTTATTCATATTTATTAAATATTAACACTTTTATCAAATATATTTTTTCCCAGGTAAATGAGGTACTTTGATTCGCATTTTTATTTATTATTATGTATATTGTTGGCATTAGGCAAATACTAGAACGTTACACGTATTATTGCTTTATTATATTTTGCTTATACTTTGTGTTATTATATTTGTGAGATTATCGCTTTCCCATTTAAAGATGGAATTGTCTATTTATTTGTATAGATTTTATTTTTTTATTTAGACATTCATTTATAATTATTTTAAATTTGAGACCCTGCTTGTAATTTATAACCCCCACATAAAATACGAGATACGATAAGGATCTGTATTTCCAGACCTCGAAGAATGCCTAATACATGTCCTTATAAATAACTAGAACTCTTACCCATTCTCTAGTGAATAGACTTTTAGGTTAATTTTAGGTTAGAATAGGTTTCCTAATTGGCCGTAACAACAATTAGGTGGCAACTCCTTAAAATTATTAATTAGAAATCACCAATATATTGTACGTTATTTGACCTCGGGTTAAAATGGGGTATAACAATTCCAAGTTCGTGTCTGGTTCGCGATGCGCCAAGGGCGCGGACCAGTGTATTATTTTCCTTGATTTTTTGTTTTGGCCAAGGGTATTGGATTCATAGCCCATGCTCACTTAAACATGAAATCACCCATACTTAGCCATTTTTCAACTCTATAACTCATTAAACCCTCTCTAAAACCTCTCTAAGACTATCAATTCTCTCACTCAAATCTAAGGATTTCAAGCTCAATTTTGGGATTCAAGGACTCATTTCAAGTTCTAAGTCAACATCAAGTTCACCTCAAGGAATTCATGTTTTAAGGTATGTGGGTCTTCATCCATGGGTCCTTGCATCCGTGGAGCCCAACCTTCTCTTTCTATGGAAATTGCATGTTTTCAAGTTGTATTACCAATGGGTATCTCTTATTATGAAATATGAGCACAAATCATGTTGGAGTTTTGATAAGTATTTATTGATTATGAATAAATGTCTATTTCAAGCATGTTCCATGAATTGGTTATGTCTATTGAGACTATGCATGTTTTAAGCTATGAAACTAGAACTATTATGAGCTTTTGTGATGATTTCAAGGTACCCGACATGAGGGTTTTACTACATGTTGGTGGGTTCATTTGCACTGAGTTTACTCATATTCTTTCACTCTTGAATTGCATGGTTTTGAACAAGTATCATGAAGCTACCATATGTTTGATAAAATGACATGATAAGAATTCTCAAGTTATTGATGATCTGTTACATGATTTACAAGTCAAGTGACTTAATGATGATTAAGGGCTTTCAAGAATGTATCGAATTCATGAAAACTATCTATGATGTTGTAAGTATCATGTTAAGCCATATTTCAAGATTTTCACCTCTATCGAGCCATTCATATTAAAGCAAGGGATCATGTTTGATTATTATACACTTTGATGTTCAACTTAGGCTCACTATTAGATGTCAAGCATGTTTATAAGCTACTCAAGTCATGTTAGTTTGTCTCTTACAAGTTATTCATGTTATGATTAAAGTATGATTATTTCAAGTATTCCATCAGATTTGACTTAGCACATATTGAGACTTAAGATGGGAGCTCGACTCAAGGGGTCCTTAGATAAAGTCTTGGTCTCTAAACGATGTGCCACTATAGAATTGTACATGATCTCTCTTATGGCTTTCTAGTGGATCCATCTAGTGATATCACATCTTGTCGAGGGGGTGACATGCCTCGATCACCTTGACAAGGGGGTGGCATGCCTTGGATTATTGATTGTATGGCTACCATGACAAGTAGACTACACCTTGTCAAGGGGGTTACATGCCTTGATCACCTTGTCGAGGGCGTGACATGCCTCGATCACCTTGGCAAGGGGGTTACATGCCTTGGATTCCAACTAGTAGTTCGCTTGGCCTTTGTCAGTTAAGGTCTCTTCCCACACATGTATCATGTATTATGCAAGTTGACTGTTTTACAAGCATGTTTTATTACAAGCATTGATCATGCATGCCATGTTCAGATTATATATATTGATTGCTTATGATTATGCTTTTTGAACCTATTAGCTTATATCTTTGTTGCATTGCATCCCGCATACTTAGTACTTTCAAACGTACTAATGCATATTCTATGCCTACATGTTATCACCATGTAGGAAGCTGGGCTCCTTCTGATCTTCCTCCTCCACGTGGCTAGTTCGATTCTTAGAGAAACCTTTGGTGAGTCCTCAGTTCCTAGGACAATATCTATTTTCTTCATGTTATGTTGAAACTCCTTTTTATATTGAATACTTATTATTATGAGGATGAGCCCAGGGAGTGTCTTGGCTCCCACTCCATTCCAGGTTAGAGGTATTGTTGGATACTATGATATACTTATGCTATGAGCTTGACTCGTTTATGCTATTGTGACCATCAAAGACATCCCTTATTCCCACTTCTCTTTTATTATATCACTTATTGATGTTCTTTTGCTTCCGTGACTAACGATGTGTGAATAATATGATAAGAGGCTTGTTTGGGTCCCCTCGGGTTCCCCACTCGCCGTGCCACATTTAGGCCCTAGGCTTGGGTCGTGATAATAACACATTCTCTTGACAATGGCAGAAAAGCCTAAATTCCAGGTTTATCTCTTTTTATTTTCTTTATTTGATCTACTTCACTGCACTTTCATATAAAATTTTATGCAATGCATTTGCTCTTTTTTTTGTCTTTTTTTAACCATTTATTTCAAAGATTGTCTAGTTTTTTGCTTGATTTCTATAAGAATTGTCTCTTCGTTTCAATTTATAGAATAAACGAAATGCATTTATGTCAGATTTATATTATGTACAATGTATGAAAATGACCTTTACAATCAGGTCAAGTTAATCTATCACAATATGTAATTTTTCATATCAAGTTTTGATATGGCAATCTATAATATAAATTTTTAAAATTAATTTTTAGCGTCGTTTTATCAAAAATAAAAAAAAAATATCAATAGGAATGCCTACAAGCAAGAGGAGCTTAACTTTACCTTACCAATCCTAATGAGGTAACGAACCCCTACTAACTAACAGGCATGAAGAAATAAGAGCTAGAGAAAATTAGATAGTTTTTTTATCACTACAGAGTTTGTAATATTGAAATGACTCCAAAAAGTGCCCGAAAATGTGCCTCGAAATGCTCAAAATCTTAAATTCCATATATCTGAAAATCCGTGAACGATGTCAAAAATTCGACTTCATATTCTTGTTCAGGGGGTCTAAATTAGGGGAAAAGGGTCTAACCCCGATTTAAGTGTTAGAACCGATATGAATCAAGTGTTTATGCGGAAGCTAGCAAAGCAACCTCGAAAGACCATGAGTATGAAGATAAACGAGAAACATACCATAAAGAGATAAATATTTAACGTGGTTCGATCAACCGACCTACATCCACAAGAAGAGATGAGCAATTCACTATATAAAAGAGAGTACATAATACCAAGAGAAATAATCTCACCAATTCACTCAAAATATAAAGAGGTTCAGACAAGTTGACTCACTGTTCCTCTCCCTACACAAAACTCTCAAGTCTTCATAGCTACATTTTGAATGCTACCAAACTAGAAGGAATGAGCCTCTATTTATAGAGTCATAAACCTTTTTCTACTAGAAATAGGATTCGACAAATATGGAGAAATTCTATTTTCCTTTTCTTAATAGAAAAAGGATTCACCAAATAT
>JAOTQR010108341.1:0-26676 GCA_025774065.1 Solanum ossicruentum | reverse complement strand
TACATATACAGTCCTACAGTTCCAATATTGTGACCACCAAAAGAATCATCTCAAAGGTAATTGAAAGATACAGTATATACAGTTTTTGATAGGTGGTAGCCCGAGGGGTGGAAGTAATACTTAGCCAGGGACGATCCTACACGGGGGGTAGCCCGAGGGGTTAAGGAAGAACCTAGCCAAGGACGAACCTAATACAGTTCACCACTGATCAGTTGGTCATTTATTTTACAGTTGTGCACAGATTTTACAGTAAAGGTAAAGTAAAATAAAGAACATAAATTACATAATCCCACAACATAACTAAAGGTGGTCTCTTATGTTACACCAGTATACAGTTTCATTTGAGTTGTTACTTGATATATAGTATATCCTACCGTACACACTCAGTACATTATCTTGTATTGACGTCTCTTATGTGGGACCTGCATTTCATGCTCCAGGTATAGGTGCTAGTAGATCTCCAAAGTAGGAGTACAGGACATTCAGCTGTGGTTATCAAGCTCCAGGTTGCTTCGGGGCTTTGTGTATGTCTAGAGCTTATATGTTTATATTGTACAGCTAGTTGAGGCGGGGCCTGTCCTGACCCTTATCAGATGTTTTTCTCTTATCTAGAGGCTTTGTAGACCATGTAAAGTAAAGTGTGGTCATGTCTCATACTTTAAATACCGTGACCCCAATGGCCTAGTCATATGCATTTCCTTTTGGCTTGTTATCACTGTTTATCTTCCTAAAGGCATGTCAAATGTGAAACCCCTATAGAAAGCGCATAGATTCAGGTTGGTTCTCCCGAGCCTTATCGGCAACGGGTGCCAGTCCGTCCTAACGGGACTTTGGGGCGTGACAGCCTAGATGTGACACGGCGAGTGGGGAACACGAAGTGACCCTAATCAAGCCTCTTAACATATCATTACATATTATTGGTCGAGGAAGCAATTAAATAACAATAAAAGAGTAGAAATAAAGGAATACGGCGCTAAGGGACATCTTCCATATCAGAAAACATCAAGAGTCGAAGAGAGTCAAAGCTCACAGCATCATTACATAACTTGTCCAACAACATCTCTAATCATAGAACTTAGCGGGGGCCAAGATAAATAACTAGGCTCGCCCTCATAGTCAAAGCATACATTAAAGAAAAGAGAGTTTATACATTGCATAAATCAATAGAAGTACATCCTTAAAGTTGAGGACTCACTAACTTGCTTTGAGAGATATCGCACTAGCCACGTAGAGGATAAGGATGATCAAGTGGGGCTTCGATTCCTACATGGTAACATTATGTAAACATAGAGAATGTATTAGTATGTTTGAATATACTAAGTATGTAGGATGCAATGCAATAATAGATAGGCATTATAATAAAAATACATAAATAGGCAATAGGTGAACATATAACAATATTACATGCATGAATGATACTTGAAGTAAACATGCTTATATATAGAGCATATTACATGTGTAGGAATAGACCGTCAACATAGACCAAGCAAACTTAGTATTTGGAATCTAAGGTAGACCATCCCTTAGAAGTGATTGAGGAATCACCCTCAATTGGTTTATTGACATGACCACCCTCCATCGGAAGTGATTGAGATATCAACCCCTCAATTGGTTAATGGCTTACAACCCCCATCTGAAGCGACTGAGGTGTCAACCTCCCAATTGTTGATGGGCATGACCACCCTCTACCTGAAGTAATTAAAGCATCAACCCCTCAATTGGTTGATGGCTTACCACCCCCATCTGAGGCGATTGAGGCATCACCCCTCAATTGGCTATGGTCAACTCACAACACTATAGATGCTTCTTATGAAATCAATACATACATATCACCCTGTCATTATCATAAAGTCATTTAACTCATATATCATGCATTAGGACTTCAACAACTCAAAAACATAATCCGGATATTTTATCAAACACTTGGCGGGTGTATAATGCTAGTGTAAAATCATGCAATTCAAGAGTGAAATCATGTAAGAAATCTTGAAGTAATACCACCCACCAACACTTGGTAATACCCTCATGGAATATACATCAAAACCCTACATCAAATCTCAAGATAGATCAAAGATTCATAGCTCAAAACATGCTTAAACAGCCACACTTTTACAAAATCCTAACATATTTCATAGTCAAATCCATATTAAGTAAGACCCATAAGTAAATCAACTTAGAAACATGAGATTTATGTAAAAAGGAAGCTTGGGCACCATGGATGAAAGGACTTAATAGTTGAAACTCACATACCTTAGTTTTGGAGAATTCCTTGATTAAGATTGGAAATGGAGACGTAAAGCTTGAGTGAAATCCTTAAGATCCGAAAGAGTTTTGGTACTTGAATTTTGGGGTGAAATATTTGTCTAAGTGTTTGAGAGAGTATTGGGGAATGTCGTGTATAATATGAAGGTGAAATAAGGCTAATTATCGGTATTTTCATGCATGGGAAGACTTAGGCCCAAGACCCAAAGGCCTTGGACCGACTCAACAAAACTGGGCAAAAATAACACATCTGCGTGCCCTGGCTGCGTCACGCCAGGGGCACGCAGAGCACACTGGAATCGATTTTTGGAAAATTAAATTTTTGATACGGTTACTTAGGGGTTTGACCTATTTCGTACTCAATTTTTCCCCCTGATCAACAGTATGAAGTTAGATTTTTTATATCACGCATGGATTTTGAGATATATAGAAATTATGATTCTGACATTTTTTAGGCATATTTTCGAGCACTTTTTGGGGTCATTTCAGATGAGCACAAGAGATAAAGAGGATGAGAGGTGTTGGAGCCTCCAAACATGCTCCCACTACTTAGGTGAGTACCAGATAGTTTGAGGTTGGTTAGACTATGTCAGAGACAGGCATTTAGGCGCCCAGGCATGTTTTTGACCCTTATGTTTCATTATTGTGATATTTTTTGCATTGAGGACAATGCGAACTTTTTTCGATGGGGTGTGTGTATTTATAGGCTTCACAGAAGTCTGAGTAACTGTGGCCTATAATTATCCCAAATTTTGAGTAATAGGGATTTTCTTGCCTGTGTTCTTTTTTCCCAAAGACATTTATTTTCCATTGAACTAGCATGTTTAGTATGTGTAGTAGTATTAGTAACATTAAATACTGAAATCTATGAAATATGTTAGTTTTTTTGTGAAATATGATACCTATCAAAATTTTGTTAGTTAGTTTTGATAGTAATCATGTAATTGATTGATTGACTGTGCTTATTATGACGAATGAGGTCTAATTATGATGAAAAGCTTGATTTGAGAGTCTATGTTAATAGTGTAACTAGTGTCACGTTTGTGCGAGCTTTCCTTGTGTAATTTTAATAACGTGTTTCAATTCAGAACTTGCCCTATTACCCTCACTTGGGCTATAGGATAGTTAGTTAGGAAAGGGTCTTAGGCCATTGTTCATATTATACCACTTAGCCTAAATGACCTACCAAATGTGTATCTCGTGATCCTAATGTTTAAGCCTTGTATGCACCCTTTTCTTTGTAAAAAACCTAATTAACTTAGCCTTGTTAAATGTAAAATTCTAAAATTAGCCCTAGTCCTTCCTTGAATATTGTGCACCTTGACAGAGGCAAATAGCTTAAGTTGAGGGTGGCTACCAAAACTGGGCTTGGTTCATCGGTAGAATATTGTGCACCTCAACTCCAGCCAAAAGCCTAAGCTGAGGGTGGTTGGTGTAAGGGTAATCAAATAAAATTGGGTAAAAGCTAGTGATGCATGGAAAAATTGATAAAATGTGATATGGTTTCTAAACAATGAGCTAAAAAGAACAATAATATGAAAATAGAAGGGAATGAGCTAAAAATGAGAGGAAGGCACCTAGAAAAGCTTGAAATATGAGAAAGGGGGAATAAGTTGAAGAATACCAGTGTTGATAGGGAACAAGTGTAGAATAACGTAGTTTCTAGGAGGGCCATTAGTCACTATGTCCCTAAAACATCATATCAAAGCCCCCTCAACCTATGTTACAAGACATGGAAGTCCTATAGTGATCCTAGTCAAATTAGTCGAAGGTCATAGTCATGTGAATAGGGGCAAGCTTATGGTATTGATCATGGTATTTGAATATATGTTGTGAGAGGGAGTGATTTTGTTTAGTCCCAAGCATCAAATCTAAAGATATTATCATGAGTGGGATATGAACTTCTTTTTGTGTGGGCACTTGCATTGCACTGTTGGTCTTAATCTAATTCAGTGATTGTTGCTTATATATGGTTACCTTGCTTGCACTATCATATGTATTGATATTTATTAGTTCGATTGATGGCTATCTCATATGCATTGATGAGCAGTGTGGGTATCTGTGCTTGAATTGGAAATGATGTGTGTCATTAGATTGAGGTCTGAGTATTATTGTATTGCATAAGTAGATTGAGTCCGTCGCTTGAGGACAAGTAACAGTTGTAAGTTAAGGGTGTAAAATCTTGATGTCACCCAAGCTACACCTCCTTTTTGAAGGTTAAAGCAGTCGTTGTCAAGATATATAATCTAACCAAGGTCAGGGTCGAACCCACAGGGAATATGGCAGACTCAGAGCAATTTCAAGCAATTAGAGTTAATTAACCTACTTATCTCCCGAAAGCAAGGGGGGTGTTTTGTAATTTGCAGAAAGTAAACCTAAGCTAGAACAAGTGTTGTGAGATCAGTGAAAAGCGTAACGAGGATATTGTGTTCCCCGTGATTTCCTAACTTGGTATTGCCAGATAACCATAATCTTTTCTAGTGTGTTGCACGCAAAACAATAAGTTAAGTTTACTAAACCCTTCAATCCAGGCAAGAGGTAAATTTCACTATATCATTTTATCTATCCCCAGAGTGTGACATTATTAACCTTTGCCTATTGTCCCAGTACAACCTCCCCTTGATCCAGTTTGGTTGATTAGACAAGAGAAAATCGATTGAATATTGTAAATTAATCTCTTTTCTCATTCATTACTACCTTCATCCAGTCAGTAACAACAAGGCGAGTTTTAAGGTTGGCCACTATTAAAAAGAAATCAAAAGAGAATTAATTAATACATGCAAGCACACTTTCAAAGAATTACGAATTATCCGATTTTACCTTGTTAGTTCTTCATGATCCCCACGACCCTAGTTGTGGATTTACCTATACATAATCATTGTGGATGAAAGAAGCATGATGTATAATAACATAATTGAGTGCTTACAAGGATGAATTTAAGAAAAAGAATCCCAACTCTTAACAAGAAATCATAAAATATGAATTAAAATCACAAAATAATATTCCAAGTGTTTCTAAGTACTTCTCTCAAAGTTCTGGTCTTTCTCCATCATTATCCACTTAAAATAACCTAAAAAAATCTATTTGTAGTACTTAAAGTACAAATCCAAAACAAAATAAGAAAGCTGGATTCGATACGTTATACGAGCAGGGTTAGGGGTCGTACTATGTTTTATGGCTCGTACCTGGCTTCATGGACTTCATTCTTCAAGTCTAGGCATAACTTCTACAAAACATTTCCATAGGCCGTATTAAGATTTACTGTCCATATAGGGTTTTATCTTATGACTTTTCAGAAAATTCAACTTTTGATCCTCAAGGTACAGAACCTCATCCACGACTTGTACATAATTCTAGGCTCATCTGACAATTCATAGATGCAACTTCAGGAAATTGACCCTTCACCAGATCTCACTTACGAACCCACTCTACAGCTCATGGACACTTCCCCAACCATAAAGTGTGTCATAGATCAACAAAAACTGCAACAACTACACGCTTAGCCCAAAATCTTTCCAAATCTTGTAATCTTAAAAAACAAACTTACAAAACACATCAAACCCACTAACACCTCTTTGAGAACACAAAAAATTCCATGTTTTAAGCATCAAAAGTGTTGTATTTTGACAACACATTAGAGATGTCACTTCTGAAGTTCCCTCTCTTAAGTTAGTTCCTATTGTCAATGAGTTCTCTGATGTCTTTCTGAATGAGTTACCCGGTGTTCCTCCCGAAAGGGAAAAAGATTTCGGAAAAGGCCTCTTTCTTGATACTCAATCTATCTCTATTCCTCTTTATAGAATGCTCGTGGTAGAGTTGAAGGAATAATTGAGGGATTTGTTGGAAAGGGCTTTCAATATATTTAGTAGGTCTCTTTAAGGTGCTCCAGTATTATTTGTGAGAAAGGAAGATGGGTCACTCCAAATGTGTATAAACTACCGGCAACTCAGCAAGGTAGCCATTAAGAATCTAAGGACTGATGATTAATTTGAGCAATTGCAAGGAGCCAAACATTTTTCCATGATTGATTTGTGGTTCGGATATCAACAACTAAAAGTGAGGGAGAGTGACATTCCTAAAACAACTTTTTGAGATAAGTATGAGCATTTTAAATTTGTGGTGATGCCTTTTGGCCTAATTAATACATTGGTTATCTTCGTGGATTTATGAATAGGGTATTCAAGCCCTACTGTGACATGTTCGTTGTGCTTTCATTGATGATAGTCTAATATATTCTCAGAGTGAGGGAGAACAAATGGAGCATTAAAGGGTGGTGTTGCAAATCTTGAGGGAAGAAAGGCTATTTAAAAAATTTGGCAAGTGTGAGTTATGGTTAAGAGAGGTTGCCTTCCTTCTTCATGTGGTATTGGGTAGAGTATCAAATTTGATCATAGGAAAATGAAGGTAGTAAGGAATTAGCCAAGGCGATTGACTCCCACAGACATTAGGAGTTTCTTAAACCTAGCCTGGTATTGTAGAAGGTTTGTTGAAGGTTTCTTCGCTATTCCGTCCCCATTAAGTAAGTTAACTCAGAAGAAAGCAAAGTTCATGTGGACGGATGAGTGTGAGAAGAGTTTTCAAACCTTGCAAGATCAGTTGACCTTGAATCCAATTCTAACCTTGCTGTAGGAAATCGAATGTTTATTGTATTTGTGATGTATGTCTCAAGAATTGGTTTGGATTGTGTGTTGATGCAACATGGTAAGGTGATTGCCTACGCCTCAAGGTAATTGAAGATGCATGAGAAGAACCACCTAATACATGATATTGAGCTTATAGTCATGGTTTTTGCATTGAAAATTTGGCATCACTATTGTATAGGGTTCATGTAGATGTTTCACCAACCATAAAAGCCTTCAACATGTGTTACTCAAAGAGACCTTAACCTAAGACAATGAAGGTGGTTAGAGCTTCTCAAGGATTGTGATATGAGTATAAAGTATCACTCGGGTAAGGCTAATGTTGTAGCCGACGCACTTAATAGGGTGTCCATTGGTAGTGTGTCACACCTTGAAGATGATGGAAAAAGAGAGTTAACAAAGGAAGTCTATAGGTTGGCTAGGTTGTGAGTGAGACTGAATGATACCAACAATGGTAGTATGATGGTATTAAATGACTCCGAGTCTTCATTGATTGAGGATGTCAAGTTTAAGCAAGAACTTGACCCTGTGTTGGTTGAATTATAGGCCTTAGTGAAGGAAGGAAAGATAGAAATCTTCTAGAAAGGGGGATATAGGTTACTTCACTATCAAAGGAAATTAGTGTGTTGTATGATAGTGAATTGAAAGGGTTGATATTGTAAGAAGCTCACAACTATTCCTATTCTATTCATCTCGGTTCCACAAAGATGTATAGAGATTTCAGAGAAGTTTATTGGTGGAATGAAATGAAGTAGGAAATTTCCAAATTTGTGTCCAAATGCTCCAATTTCCAACAAGTCAAAGTCTAACATCCAAGGCTAAGTGGTCAAACTCAAGACATTGACATTCATAGTTGGAGATGGGAAGAAATCAAAATGGGCTTTGTAGTGGCATTGCCTAAGACCAAGAAGCACTTTGACTCTATATGGGTGATAGTAGATAGAATGACAAAGTCGGTTCATTTCTTGCCGGTCAAAACAATATTTGGTGCTGAAGATTATGCTAAATTGTACATCTAAGAGTTGGCAAGATTGCATTGGATTCATTGTCCATCACATTAGATCATGGAGCCCAATTTACCTCATTTTTGGAAATTTTTCAAAAGGATGTCGGTACTAAGGTAAATTTGAGTACCACCTTTCATCCTCAAATTGATGGACAAGCCTAAAGGATAATCCAAATATTGGAAGATATATTGAGAGCCTTCGTATTAGAGTATAAAAGGAGTTGGGATGATCATCTATCTCTCACTGAGTTTGCCTATAATAATAGAATCCTTTTAAGCATTGAGATGGCACTATTTTAGACTTTATATGGTAGACAGTATAGGTCACCTATTGGATGGTTTGAAGTTGAGGAGATGGCCTTGATGAAATAACCCCAAAAGTTCTTGAAAAAATGTGCCTCAGAAGTGACCATAATCATAATTTCTATATATCTCAAAACCCATGTGTGATATCAAAAATTTGACTTCATATTCTTGTTCAAGGGGGAAAATTGAGTGGGAAATGGGTATGACCCAAATTTTAGAAGACCAGTAGCAAAAGTTGATTTTCACAAATTTTTGAATTCCAATAGTTGTCTGTGACAGTTTCGCGATGCAAACCTATCGTAGAGCTGTATAAATTTGTCCTGTGTGTTGGGTCTGTGTCGTAGTCCAGTGTATTTTGTTTCCAGTTTTTCTAATCTCGGTCCAAGGCTTTGGGGCCTTGGGCCTAAGCCTTCCTATGCGTAAAAAAACTATACTTGCCCTATTTTACCTTCATATCATACAAGACATTTCCCAATACTCTCTCAAACACTTAGAAAAATATTTCTCTCAAAATTCAAGTGCCAAATCTCATTTCGGATCTAAGGATTTCATTCAAGCTTCAAGTCTCTATTCAAATCTTCTTCAAGAAAATCCCCAAAGTTGAGGTATGTGGGTTTCAGCCATTGGGTCCTTTCACCTATTGTGCCCAAGCTTCCTTTTTAGATAAATTTCATGTTTCTAAGTTGATTTACTTATGGGTCTTACTTATTATGAATTTGGCTATGAACTAAGTTGGGGTTTCATAAAAGTGTGATTGTTTAAGCATGTTCTGAGCTATGAATCTATGATCTATCTTAAGGTCTGATGAGATGTTTTGATGTATATTGCATGAAGGTATTACCAAGTGTTGGTGGGTTGATTTACTTCAAGTTTTCTTGCATGACTTCACTATTGAATTGCATGATTTTACACTAGCATTACACACCCACCAAGTGTTTGATAAAATGTCCAGCTAGGGTTTCTTGAGTTATTGAAGGCCTACTGCATGATATATGAGTTAGTGATTACATGATGCTAAAAGGAAGGTATATGTGGGTTATTTCATGAAAAGTATCTTTAGTGTTACAAGTTGACCATGTATGAACCAGAGCTCCTCACGTTCATCCTCATCATCTCCGTGGCTAGTACTATCTCTACAAAGCAAGTTGGTAAGTCATCGATTTCCGAGACAATTATGCTATGTATAAAGACTCTCTTTTCTTTATTGTATGTTTTGACTATGAGGGTGAGCCCAGTTGCTTGTCTTGGCCCCTGCTAAATTCTACATTTAGAGGTGTTGTTGGACAAGCTATGTAATTATGCTTGGTCTTGACTCTCTTTAGCTTTTTTGATGTTTTATTAGTAAAGACTTCCCTTAGCCCCTTATCCTTATTTTTATTCTCTTATGCTTGTTTAATTGCTTCCGCGACCAAGGATGTGTAATGATATGTTAAGAGGCTTGTTTGGGGTCCCTTTGGGCTCCCCATTCACGGTGTCACATCGGTCCTAGGTCCAGGTAATGACACTTGATAGGGCCGGAATTACCCATGGATGCTATGGAAAAGGTGAGACTCATAATGGAGAAATTTAAAATGGCTCAAGGTCGGTAAAAGTCCTACCTAAATGTGAGGAGGTACCTTGAGTTCAATATTGGTGATTGGGTCTATTTGAAGGTGTACCCTATGAAAATTGTGATCCAATTTGACAAAAGGGGAAATTAATCACTAAATATGTAGGGACTTGCAATGTTGTAAGATGAGTTTTCAAAGGGGTATATGAGTGAGTTAGAATTGCCTATGGAAATGGACATACTTCATCTGGTTTTCATGGGTGATCCAAACTCCGTAATCCCAGTGGAAGATGAGAACATTGAAGGAAATTAGAGTTATGAATCAGCAATCAGACTCAGAAAATTGGACAAAGAGAACAGGATGACTCAAACCACGAGTCATGGTTGAGTCCACGACCCGTAATCGAGAACTCATAATTCAGTCTGGCGATTTTAATGAAGGACATTGTTGTCCTTTAGTGTATCCTAGATGTAAAGTATGTTGTTTTTATGGTCCCCCAAGCCCCTAACCAAATCTAAAATCCTTAGAAGTCCTCATTCCTTTTATTCTTCCACTTTCTCAAAAATATTCTAAGGTAAATATTCTCTCAAGGAAGCAAGGCAAGAGCTAGGGTTTCAAAGATTCTTCCCACAAACTTCAAATTCCTTCGTTATAAACTCTAATGAAGGTATGTGAGTTGATTTGTTGATTCCTTTCATCCACAAAGTCCTTCCTTAAAACTTTTACCTTTTCTTTAAGTTCCTTAAGTTGCCATTATTCATGACAATGATTTAAATGATGATTTTATGATATATTACTATGTATTTTGTCTCCAACGTTATCATGCAATGTTTTACTATTGGTTTCCTTGAGTATTACAATAGTGACTATGACTCCATTGTTAGGGTTTAAGTTGATAATATGTGGGCTGCTAGTGTTGTGATGGTGACGATTATGACCCCATTGTTAGGACTTAGGTTGACGATGTGTGGGCAGCTTAGTATTTTATTTAAAGTTGCACATTTTCCCATAATCATGCATTATTCTCTTGTTTCATGAGTTTACAAGTCAATGAACAAGCCCACAAAGTTGAAGGTGATTTTTGCATGATATGTTAATTATGATGAGGGCATAAGAGAAAGGTTTTAAGTTAATAATTTTGTCTAAGATATAAGCATGACAATGATTCCCTTAAAAGATTTTTATGATGATCCTCAAAGTGAAAAGGCAATACTCACTTGGTGGTTCATAAGTTTTGAGCTACTCTTTGAAATTTCTACTTATGATTCTAAGTGTCGTTACTTGACTAAGTATATATTTTAAAGTATTCCGTGTGATGATGTAGTATCAAATGAAGCATTAATATGGGGTTTGGTAAAGGAACCCTAGAAGCAACCCTTGCCCTATTAACTACGAGCCACCATAAGAACCCTCGTAGGCTAGGCTAGTTGATACACGTAGGATATTTAAGTAATTAGTGATGCATGCTATGTGATGGAGTTCCACCCAGAAAGTGGTCTCCCATGCTAACATAGGGGTTATGTTGGATTCCATATAGTAACTCGCATGGTCTTATATGTCGGTTATGGTCCATTCCCACAGAGTGGGAGATTTGATGTCTTTGTTGCATCACATGTGTTTCATATGTTGCATTACATTTACTTCATATTGAAAGTTATTCTTTGAGCTTGCTTGAACTCACATACATGATGACTTTACCATTTCATGCATTGAAGTCTTTTAAGTTATGAATGATGGTATTATAATTCCATGTTTGTATTTGTATTGAAGTCTTTTAAGTTATGAATAATGGAATTACAATTTCATGTTTACATTTTTATCTCACATACTTAGTACATTTCAAAGTACTAACATACATTTTTCCTACATGATGCCACTATGTAGGGAATGACGCTCCCACTTCTCTAGCACATGGCTAGTTAGACATTCAAGACTATTGTAAGTGGTGAGTCTTTAGTTTGAGTCTTCGCCCATTTTTTTCTTCATGCTTGTTACTATTCAGACAGATGCATATGTTTGGATTTTTTAGAACTGGAGACTTTTACTTAATAATTTAATTTGAAGTATTTCCTATTTGAGGGAAATCGAACTGTGCATTGGTTCCCATTGACTCATGTTTAGATGGTATATTTTGGACAATGATCTATGATTGAGATGTTTCCATTTTATTCAAATGGCTTCCCATAGTCCCTTTCCCGTTCTATTTTTGCAATATGTACATGTTTACCTATGAATGCTTGATATGCTAGGATGGCTTGGATAAGGTGCCTTTGAGTCTCTCATTTACCGTGTTACAACTAGGCCCTAGGCCGGGTCATGACAATAGAACCCTGCCCAAACTCCCAGTCTCAGGACCACAAACTACTAACACACTTTATGACCCATAAGATGATCTATGGACCATTATGCATGCCGATAGAAAAGTCTTGCAACTATCAAAAATTTGCCTTCAAATAATGAAATCAAACCATAATCTACAGTCGATTCTACGACCCATAGACTCCCTTCATAAAACTGCTTCTATGAACCACTTCTATGGCCCGTAGAAGCAACCACAATACGTCTAATTAGTTCATCCAAAAAGTGGTGAGGTTTGTACATTTTCAAAAATGCAAGACCCCTTCTACGATCCCATTCCACTAATCATAGTTCTATTTATGACTCATAACTTAATTCGTTAAAATCACTTGAAATTTGAAATTTTTCCCAACTTCCAGGTTATATCTACGACACCCATCTATGGATGGTAGAACCAACGACGACCTGTAAATGGGACTTGTAAAGCATGCATTATAAAATTTTTGCAACTTTCATTTCTTATTCCAACTTTTTGTAATACCCTGCAATGTCACGACCCAAGCCTAGGGCTTAGACGTGACACGGCGAATGGGGAACTCGAAAAGTATCCCAAACAAGCCTCTTAACATATCATTACACATCATTGGTCGTAGAAGTAATTAATCAACATAATTAGATTAGAAATAAGGGCAAAAGAGGCTAAAAGGAAACTTTCATAACATAAGCATCAAAACAAGAGAGTCAAGGCTCAATATATAACATGTCCAACAACACCTCTAAAACTCAGATAGGAGTGGGAGCCAAGACAAGCGACTGGACTCACCCTCATAGTCAATACATATCTAAAAGAAAGATAGTCTTAGTACATAGCATAAAACCATAGACATTGTCCTCGGAATGGAGGACTCACCAACTAACTTGAGAGGAATCGTACTAGCCACGTGGAGAAAGATGCTCAAGTGGGGCTCTGGTTCCTACATGGTGGCATCATGTAGCCATAGAGTATGTGTTAGTATGTTTGAATATACTAAGTATGTATGATACTACGTAAATAAAGATAAGCAGCACAATCGAAATGCATAACATAGACAATGAATAAGCATGTAGCAATATGGCATACATGGAAGATGCTTAAAGTAAATCATGCTTACATAGAACATAATACATGTGCAAGAAGAGACCATCATTATAGAATTCATAGTCTATTGAGGTACCAACCCCTCAATTAGTTGGTGGATCATCTCACCCTACCACCCATGGTGATTGAGGTACCAACCCCTCAACCCGGTAATCAAGGTACAAATCCCTTGATTGGTTGGTCAATCATCTCACCCTACCACCCATGGTGATTGAGGTATCAACCCCTCAACCCAATTATCAAGATACAAACCCTCTACACGATTATCAAAGTACAAACCCCTCCACATGGTTATCAAGGTACAAACCCCCGACATAGTTACCAAACTCACAACCCTCCGAGTGGGGAATGGCCAATTCCTGACACGATATAGGAGAATATCATATACATACATTCCTTTCACCATCATAAAGTCATTCAACTCATAAGACATGCATTGGACTTTCAATTCCTAAAGAAATCATAACCGGATATTTTATCAAACATTTGATGGGAGTGTAGTGCTAGTGTAAAACCATGCAATTTAGGGATGCAATCACACAAGAAAATTCAATGTAAAACCATCCATTAATACTTGGTAACCCTCAAGCAATATACATCAAAATCCTTCATCAAATCCCACAGTGAATCTTAGATTTATAGCTCAAAACATGCTAAAACAGTCACAATTTCATAAAACCCCAACATAGTTCATAGTCTAATTCATAATAAGTAAGAACCATAAGTAAATCAACTTAAAATCATGCAATTTAGGTAAAAAAAGAAGTTCATGCTTTATGGTGAAAGGAACCCATGAATGAAACCCACATACCTTAGCCTTGGAAAATTTCTTGATGATTTGAATGGAGACTTAAAGCTTAGTTGAATTCCTTAAGATCCAGAAGAGATTAAGACACTTGAATTATAAGAGAAATATTAGTCTAAGTGTTTGAGAGTATATTGGAGAATGTCTTGTGTGATATGAAGGTAAAATATTGCTAAGTATAGTATTTTCATGTATGAGAGGGCTTAAGCCCAAGATCCAAAAGTCTTGGGTAGAGATAAAAACACTAGCAACAAAGTACACAGGTCTGCATCTGGTCCGCGATACGAACCTATCACGGAGGCAATTTTACACTGGTTCGCAATGGAGGCACGACACGGCACCATCACAGACAGACACTGGATAAGGGACTTTTGGAAAATCAAAATTGTGATTCGTTTTCTCTAAAATTGGGGTTAGACCTATTTCCCACTCAGTATTTCTCCCTGATCAAGAATATAAAGTTAGATTTTTGATATCATACACAAATTTTGAGATATATGAAAAATACAACTCCGAACACTTTCAAGGCACACTTTAGGGCACCTTTTGGGGTCATTTCAATATCTCCCCCTTGGGATCATTCGTCCCCAAATGTCAAAGAAAGGCATAGGAGAGACATAAACATGACAATTTCAACCCACATAAAAATGCAACAATGCACTTAAACATCATTTCAAAAATCTCAACATAAGTGTAAAATCATCATGGATTTGTCAATTTAAACATGAATATATGCAATGACATGATGGCTGAACTTAAGAGTTGAGATCATATAGAGGACTTCGAAGTAGTACCTTAGTATTGAGTAGAATGGGAGAGATAAGGATATCGCTTTTGTATGTCCGCTTCGGCCTCTAATGTAGCACTTTCGACTTGTTAATTCCTCCAAAGGACCTTCACAAAAGCCACATCCTTGTTCCTCAACCTCTTCACTTGTCTATCCAAAATCTATCCCCGAACCTCTTCATAAGTCAAGTTGTCTTCAACAACACCCACGACACTTAGAGGCACAATAGAATTACAGTCTCCCACACATTTCCTCAACATGGATACATGAAAGACCAGATGAACCAAATCCAACTCGCTAGGCAATTCTAACTTATAATCTACCTTGTCAATTCTCCTCATTACTCTATAAGGACTCAGATATCTTAGACTCAACTTGCCCTTCTTCCCAAAATGAATCACACCCTTCATGGGTGACACCTTCAAAAAGACCCAATCACCAACTTTGAATTCAAGATCCCTTCTCCTCACATTGGCATAGGACTTTTAGTGACTTTGGGCTGTCTTGAACCTTTCTCTAATCATCCTAACCTTCCCAAGAGCCACCATAACCAGATCTGGTCCCAACAAAGCCACTTCCAACCTCAAACTACCCCACTGGTGATCTACAATGTCTACCATAAAGAGCCTCAAAAGTGGCAATATCGACGCTAGAATGATAGCTTGTTATAGGCAAAACTTAATCAATGGAAGATGCGCATACCAACAACCCTTAAATTCCAATACACAAGCCCTAAGCATATCCTCAAGTGGTTGCATAGTTCTCGCTTGGCCATCTATTTGAGGGTGAAAGGTTGTATTAAGTTTAACTCCTGTACCAAGACCCCTCTGAAAGATCTAAAAAAATGTGAAGTAAATTGAGCACCACAATCTGATATAATTGACAAGGGAACTCTATGCAACCCCACCAAGTTATGAATGTATAACCTAGCATAATCTTCAGCCCCATATGTAGCCTTAACCGGTAGAAAATGAGCCAATTTCATCATCCTATCAACTACAACCCAAATGGAATCAAAACCAATTCTAGTCTTGGGCAATCCAACCACCGAAACCATATTAATCACCTCCCACTTCCAAGTAGTAATCTCTATGTCTTGGGTTAATCCACCTAGCCTTTGATGTTCGACTTTGACTTGTTGGCAACTATGACAACTAGATACAAATTTGGCAATGTCTCTCTTCATACTGAAACGACCCCAAAAAAGTACACGAATATGTGCCTCGGAAGTGCCCAGAATTCTAATTTTCATATATCTCAAAATTCGTGTGTGATATCAAAAATTTGACTTCATATTCTTGTTCATAGGGTCAAATATAGGGATCAAAGGGTCTAACTCTGATTTTACAGCAACTATATCAAAATCCAAAAATCACAAAATGCGATTTCCAAAATGATTTGCCCAGATTTTTAATTTCGGTCCAAGACTTGTAAGTCTTAGGCCTAAGTGTGCCCATATGTGAAAACACCTATACTTAGCCTTATTTCACCCTCATATCACCCAAAACATTCCCCAATATTACACACAAACACTTAGTCTTATATTTTTCTCGAAATTGAAGTCTCAAACCCTCATCTGTATCTCAAGATTCTCCTTCAAGCTTTAAGTCTTCATCTCCAATTTTTATCAAGTTCATATCCAAAAGCTAAGGTATGTTGGTTACTTTCGTGGATTTCTTTCACCCATGATACCCAAGCTTCCTTTTCTTACAAGTTTCATGATTTAAAGATGATTACTCATAGGTCTTCTTTATTACGAAAATCGTTGCACACTATGTTGGGGTTTATCAAATTCTGACTATTTTGCTATGTTTTAGGCCATAAGACTAAGACCTATTGTGAGGTTTGATTAAGGGTTTTGATGTGTATTGCTTGAGGGTATTACCAAGTATCTATTAAAGGTTTTACATTGAATTTTCTAGCGTGATTTCACTCTTGAATTGTATGGTTTAACACTATCAGTACACACCCGCTAGGTGTTCAATAAGATGTCCGATTATGATTTCTTGAGGAATTGAAGGTCTAATGCATGTCTTATGGGTTGAATGACTTTATGATGATGATAGAAATATTCATATGGGTTGTTCCCTGAGAAAGTACCTATGGTGTTGCAAGTAGATTGTTAGGTTCTTATGTTTGTTGTATTCTTGGGAAAATGAGTTCTTTCTTGATGATTGAAATGTAATTGTTCGATGAGTTAGTTCTATGGGGATTGGCTCCCGTAAGGAAGGTCACTTAATCCAAAAGGGGAAGGGATCCCATAAGGAAGGTCACTTTATCTGAAAGAGGACGGGCTCCTGTAAGGAAGGCCACTTAATCCAAAAATAGACGGGCTCCCGTAAGGAAGGTCACTTAACCCGAAAGGGGATAGGCTCCCGTAAGAAAGGCCACTTAATCCAAAAAGGGACGGGCTAACATAAGAAAGGGAACATAATCCAAAAGGGGACGGGCTCCCATAAGGAAGGTTGATTCTCCAAAAAGGTCTTATTCTGCGTCGATTGAGGTCTCTTCCCATACTTATGTATTATGATCTGTATAAATTGAATGATTTACAAAGCATGATTTACATTGATCATACAAGTCATATTGCTATTATGCTATCTATTTCTTATCCTTATGCATCTTGACTATGTTGCCTATCTCTTTTTGCATTGCATCCTACATACTTAGTACATTCAAAAGTACTAATGCATACTTTATGCCTACATGATGTCACCATGTAGGAACTTGTGTACCGATTGATCATCCCTCCATCATGTAGCTAGTATGACTTCTATCAAGCTTGTTGGTAAGTCCTCCATTCCGAGAATATTACTTATGATCCATTGCTATGTATTAAGACTTTCTCTCTTGACATGTATTGACTATGAGGGTGAGCCCGGTTGCTTTGTCTTGGCCCCCACTCATATCTATGTAGTAGAGGTGTTGTTGGATATGTTATGTATCTATGCAACGAGCTTGACACTATTGATTGTTGATGTTTATGATATTGAAGTTTATCCTAAGTCCCAATCCCCCCTTATTTACATTTATCTCTTACTATCATTCTAATTGTTTCTGCGGCCAAGGAAATGTAATGATATGCTATAAGGCTTGTTAGGGATTCCTTCGGGTTCCCCATTTGCTGGTCATATCTAGGCCCTAGGCTTGGGTCATAACAAAGGTGGTATAAAAGCACTAGGTTATTAGATCCTCGGAATCTAACACACCGCATTGATTATAGTCTTATTCATGGTTGTATTATGCATCACAACTATGAGTAGGAAGCTATGAGACGTCTTACACAACCCAAGCCTAGGGCCTAGTCATGACGGAGAATAGGGAACCTGAAGGAACCCCAAACAAGCCTCATAGCATATCATTACACATCCTTGGTCGTGGAAGCTATATAAACGACATAAGAAACATGAACAAGGGGAATTGTGACTAAGGGAGAGAAGGAGAAAGAGTTTAATACGTAAATAACATAGATGAGTCAATGCTCAAACATAATACATAACTTGTCCAACAACACCTCTAAATATTGATACTTAGCGGGGGCCAAGACAAAGCAACCGGGCTCACCCTTATGGTCATAAGTATACAATAAATGGAAAAGAGTTTTAATACATAACATAAGAGAATAGTCATTATCCCCAGAATGGAGGACTCACCAAGGCTAACTTGAACAATCCATCTAGCCACGAGTAGATTCAATAGGAGCTTTGGTTCCTACATGGTAACATACCTAATAGTCAACCTTAAATGCAAGATCCCTTCTCCTCACATCAGCATAGGACTTTTGCCTACTTTGGGTTGTTCTCAACCTCTCTCTTATCAACCTCACTTTATCTAAGGACTCCATAACCAAATGCGGACCCAACAAAGCCATCTACACTAGGCACGCACAACCTACCTTGGTACCTAAGGCACCATCTCCCCCTTGGAAGAAAACCTCACCATAGTATCGTTCACCAAGGTAATCAACTCCAACAAGACGGGATCAAGATCTTGCTTTGCCTTTACCTCCTCAACCATTGAAGATTTAGAACCATCATCTACCCTTACACCACCATTGTCAACCTCTTACAACCTAACCCCCAGTCTAGCCAACTGATGGACTTCTCTAGCCATCTGATTTCCACCATCATCAACATGTGTTACGCTACCTATAGACACCTTACTCAAAGCATTGGCCACAGTATTAGCCTTACCGGGATGATAATGCACACTCATATCATGATTCTTAAGGAGCTCTAACCACCTTCTTTGTCTCAAGTTAAGATCTTTTTGAGTGAACACATATTGGAGACTCTTAATATTGATGAACACATCCCAATGCACCCTATACAAATAATGACGCCAAATTTTCAAAGCAAATACCACACCAGCCAATTCAAGATCATAGGTAGAATAATTCTTTTCATGCACTTTAAGTTGTCTAAAAGCATAGGCTATCACCTTACCACTTTGCATCAAAAAACCCAAACCAACCCTTAGGGCATCACAATATATAACAAACCCTTCCAATCCTTCTGGTAGGGACAAGATAGGAGTGGAGACAAGCTTATCTTTCAAAGTTTTGGAACTCTTTTTACACTCGTCGGTCCACACAAATTTAACCTTCTTTTTGGTCAACTTAGTCATAAGAAAAGAAATACAAGATAACCCATTCACAAATCTCCGATAGTAACCCGTTAAGCCCAAGAAGCTTCTAATATCTGATGGTATTGAAGGTCTAGGCCAATTTATCACCTCCATCTTCTTAGGATCCACCTTAATACCATCCCCTGACACCACATGACCTAGAAAGGCAACCTCTTTCAGCCAAAACTCACATTTGTCCTATTTATCATACAACTTCTCTTCCCTCAATCTTTGAAGCACTACCCTCAAGTGACTCACATGGTCCTCCTCACTATGCAAATAGATCAAAATATCATCAATAAAGACCACCACAAACAAACAAGGTAGGTTTTAAAGACCCTATTCATAAGATCCATAAAGATAGTCGGTGCATTATTCAACCCAAGAGACATGACGACAAACTCATAATGCCCATACCTAGTCTAGAAAGTCATCTTGGGAATATCACACTCCCTAACTTTCACTTGGTGATACCTAAACCGAAGATCAATCTTAGAGAGGCAACTAGATCCTTGAAGTTGGTCAAAGAGATCATCAATCCTTGGTAAAGGGTACTTATTCTTTATGGTGACCCTGTTAAGTTACTGGAAGCCAATGCACATTCAAAGGGAATCATCTTTCATCTTCACAAATAACACCGGTGCACCCCAAGGTGATTAGCTAGGCCTAATAAAACCTTTCTCCAACAAATCCCACCATTGCTCCTTCAACTCCTTTAACTCCACCGGAGCAATACAGTAAGGGGGAATAGTAATGGATTGAGTATTGATAAAGAGGTTTATACCAAAGTCTATTTTCCTAGCAGGAATAGCACCAGGAAGCTCATTAGGGAAGACATCAAGAACCCATTAACCATAGAACCAACTCTATAGGAGGGACTTTGGACTCAACATCCATAACCCTCACAAGATGATGGAAACACCCTTTAGAAATTGACATTAAAATCCACCATATCCAACTTAACAAAATCACAAGGCAATATATTATGCAAAATGTGGACAGGGCAATTCCTCTAGACTCTTCTAGCAATAATAAATGCACCAACAGGAGTAGACACCTCATATGGCTAACACAACAATTCGGGTTCAATATGAAATCTTTTGGCAACAAAAAGAGTAACAAATGAAAGAGTGGCACCCAGGTCTGTCAATGTATACACATCAAATCAAAGACTTTTAACATATCGGTGATGACGTCAGGCACCTCATCTACCCCTTGTATCCCTTGAAGAGCATAGAATCAATTGTGCCTTGGGGCACCACCTTGTTGGCCACCTCTTCCCCTAGGAACCGCATTTGCACCTTGTGGATGAACATCCTTACCCTTATTCTAGTTATGAAGGCAATCCATCACCTTGTGCCCCACTTTCCCCACAACTATAACAAGCATTAGTATCCCTCAAGCATGAGCCACTATGACCCTTACCACATTTTGGGCACCTAGCATTAGACACCACACCCCAATCACTTGGATCCTTGGGTTATCAGCGGAAAACCTTCTATTAGGAGCATGAGAAGACCTTTGGCCTTGATGAAACCGGCCACCTTTGAGACTTTGGAACTTACCATCAAAACAGGCCCTCGTAGCCTCACCACTCCTCCTTTTTCTAAGCTTCTCCCCCTCTATTTATTCGACATATGTCATTAGATGAGACAAGTCCATGTCATTTATCAACATGGTGGCACGACACTCCTCATTAATCAAATCGGATACCCTCATCACAAATTTATTCATTCTAGACCTCGAGTCGACAACCAATTGTAGACTATATTTAGAGAGTTGGTTGAACTTGAGGGCATACTCCCTCACACTCACATATCCTTGCTTTAAGTTCATGAACTCCATTATATTGGCATCTCTAAGCTCAAGAAGGAAGAACCATTAAGTAATTCCACATAGAACTCTTCCCAAAGGATGACATTGCTGTTCCCCTTCTCCGTTTTCCATTGGACATACCATATTTGAGCCAACCTATTAAGTTGGTATGCCGCCAACTCCACCTTCTCCTCCGATCTAACCCTTATAATAGACAACACTTTACAACTCATCTATAAATTCTTGGGGGACCTCATCCACTTTAGACCCATGGAACTCTGGTCAATTCATCCTAGTAAAGTCTCTCACCCTTGAAGCAGGTGTGGAACCATAAGGGGCTTAGGCCCCTTGTTTGATTTGATTAGTCATGGCATGGGCTAGCATGGTGATTGTCATGACCCAAGCCTAAGGGCTAGACGTGACATGTCGAATGGGGAACTCGAAGGAACCCCAATCAAGCCTCTCAACTTATGATTACACATCATTGGTCGCAGAAGTATGTAAAAGACATGAAACAAGCATAAGGGGCAAAGGGGCTAAGGGATAGCTTGCCAAAAAATCAATATCAAGAGACAAGAAATCATAGATCATATCATAAATACATAGCTTGTCCAACAAACACTCTAAATACATAGATAAAGCGGGGGCCAAGACAAAGTAATCGGGCTCACCCTCATAGTCAAACTAGAACACAAACTTGAATGTCTCAATACAAGGCAAGAGGAAAGCATAAACCAAGGTTCTCAGAACAAGGAACTCACCGATAAGCATGAAGTAGCACTAACTAGCCACGTGGAGAAGGAGGATGGTCAACTTGAGCACTGGTTCCTACATGGTGATATCATATAGGCAAGAGTACGCATTACTATGTTTGAATGTACTAAGTATGTGGGATGCAATGTAAAAGGAGTTAAGCTTCATAATCAATATTCATAACAATACACAATAGGAACGATATAACAATATAACATGAATGATCAATGCATAAGTAAACACGCTTAAGTAGCTCACGCTCATATAGAATATCATAAGTGTAGAAGAGACCAATCTAGCTATTCAAGGTATAAACCCCTTGGTAGTCGTGTGGTATAAACCCCTCACATGGTTAATGATAATCACACCTCATCAACACGGTGAAAAAGTATAAACCCCTCGCATGGTTGATGGGTATAAATCCCCAACATTGTTACTCGGGCTCTTGTCCCCCCGGAGCAGGTATGGCCTAATGCAACACTTTGTATAGAGTATCTCATGAACATAAGCTCATTTCATTATCATAACATCAATCATATCATATCTCATGCTTTAGACCTTCATTTCCTCAAGAAATCCTAGCCGGACATTTTATCAAACACTTAAGGTGTGTGAAATGAGGATACAAGACCATGCAATTTAGAGAAGAAATCATGAAAGAAAATTTGTAATAAAACCATCAATTTATACCTTGCAAGACACCCCAAGACAATCATATCAAAACCCCTCATCAAATCCAATATTTGATCCAAGATGTAGAGCTCAAAACATGCTAAAACCACCATACTTTCATGAACTTAAACCACTGTGCAGTAAATTTCTCAATATACAAGACCCACATGTAAAATCAACTTTAAATCATGCACTATTAGTAAAAAGGAAACTTAGGCAGCATGGGTGAAAGGACCCAATGGCTCAACACCACATACCTTAGCTTTGTAGAAGTTCTTGGTGAAGATTGAAGATGGAAGCTTGAAGCTTGAAGAGAATCCTTTGTTCTGGATGAGGGTTTTGAGTCTTGAATTTTGGAGTGAAAATATGGATAAGTATTTTGGGGAGTATTGGGAAATGTTATGGATGATATAAGGGTGAAAATTAGTTAAGTATAGATAAAAACACGCTTGGAAAAACTTGGGCCCAACACTTAGAATAATTGGACTACACAAGAAAAATACTACCAGGAAAATACACCTCTCCACATCATCGAGAGGACATGGAGAAGGAATTACACAAGAGCGCGCCCTTGGCTCGTCATGTTAGGGACGCGGATTGCTCTCTAGAAATCATCACTAGAAAAATTATAATTGCTAATTTTTCGCTCTTAAATCAAGGTTAGACCCATTTTCACCTGATTTTCACCCCTTTATCACAAATATGAAGTCAGATTTTTAAAATAACAAATGGATTATGAGATATATGAAAATTAAAATTTCTGGCATTTCGAGGTATATTTTTGGGCACTTTTTGGGGTCGTTTCAATATCTCCCCCTTGGGAACATTCGTCCCCAAATATAAAAGATACATGCAAGACAAGAGTGATCATGCACAAATTAGCCCCAACAAGAATTCAACATAACATGTAAAACACTATTTTCAAATTCACAACATAAGTGTAAAATCATCATAAGTTTACCCGGCATAGGTGGTTGAGGCATTATCAGTAGCAGATGTAGAATTGGGATTTCTGATTTTCTATTAGTGCTTCTTCACATCCTGTCATTTAAGGGAACCTAGCTTACAATCGCTAGTGCTTTTTTCGTTAAAACAAATACAACTGAAAAAGACTGCTAGGAATTTAGAATGACGGCATACCTTAAACATGTATGCATATGAATGATATAGGGGCTGAAATGTAAGACTTAAAATCACATATAGGACTTAGAATTAGTACTTTAGGCTTGAGTGGAGTGGAAAATATGAGGATACCGCTTTTGCATGTCCGCTTCGGCCTCCCATGTAACACTTTCAACTTGTTGGTTCCTCCAAAGGACCATAACGGATGCCATCTCCTTGTTCCTCAATCTCTTTACTTGCCTATCCAATATTGAACCTGAACCTCCTCATAAGTTAAGTTATCCTCAACAACACTCACAACATCAAGAGGCATAACATCAAGATCACCAACACACTACCTCAACATAGAAACATGGAACATCGGATGACCCAAATTCATTTCACAAGGCAACTTCAAATCATAAGCTACCTAGCCAATCCTCTCTATCACCTCATAGGGACCAATATACCTTGGACTTAACTTCTCCTTTTCACCAAAACAGACCACACCTTTCATTGGAGAAACCTTGAAATAGACCTAATCACTCACTTTGAATTCAAGGTCTCTTCTTCTCCTATTAGCATAGGATATTTGATAGCTTTGGGATGTCTCAACCTTTTCCTAATCATCCTTACCTTCTCAAGAGCATTCATAACAAGATCCGGCAGCCACCTCTCCAACCTCAAACTAACCACCTGTGATCTACAACGTCTCCCATAAAGAGCCTTAAAAGGAGTCATACTGATGCTAGAGTGATAGCTATTGTTGTAGAAAAACTCAATCAATGGAATATGGTCATCCCAACTACCTTTAAGCTCCAAAACACAAGCCCTAAGCATATCCTCAAGTGTTTGAATTGTCCTTTTAGCTTGGCCATCCATTTGAGGGTGGAAGGTTGTACAAAGGTGAACTTTGGTACCAAGACCCCTTTGAAAAGACCTCCAAAAGTGTGAAGTAAATTGTGCACCACGGCCTGGTATAATAGATAAAGGCACCCAATGTATCCTCACTAACTTATGGATGTACACACTTGCATACTCTTCGGCCTTATATATAGTCTTAACTAGTAGAAAGGCAGCCAACTTCATCATCCTATCAACCACCACCCATATAGAGTCAAAACCCTTCCTATTCTTGGGCAACCCAACCATAAAATCCATGTTAATCACCTCCCACTTCCAAGTGGGAATATCTATGTCTTGGGTTAGGCCATCCGGCCTTTGGTGTTCGGCCTTGACTTGTTGACAACTATGGAAACTGGAAACAAATTCGGCAATGTCTCTATTTATGGCTCCCTACTAATACACATCCCTCAAGTCTCTATACATTTTGGTGGAACCGGGGTGGATAGAGTAAGAAGAATTACAGGCCTCATCAAGAATTCTCTCCCTCAAACCATCAACATATAGCACACACGACCTACCTTAGTATTTAAGGGTCCCATCTCCCCTTGGGAGAAAACCTCTATTTTGCCCTCTTTCATCAAAGCCTTCAATTCAAGCAATGAGGAGTCTAGATCTTGTTTTGCTATCACCTCATCAACCAAAGAAGATTTAGGACCATCAACAACAACAACACCAATACCCACATCTTCCAACCTAACCCCCAATCTAGCCAATCTATGCACCTCCATAGCTATCTCCCTATCACCACCATCCACATGAGCTAAGCTACCCATAGACACCCGACTCAAAGCATCCGCCAATAAATTTTCCTTACCGAGATGGTAATGCACACTCATGTCATAGTCCTTAAGGAGTTCTTGCCACCTTCTTTATCTCAAGTTGAGATCTTTTTGCGTGAAGACATATTGGAGGCTCTTATGATCGGTGAAGACATCAACATGCACCCCATACATATAATGATGCCAAATCTTATGCAAACACCATGGCGACCAATTCAAGGTCATGGGTAGGGTAGTTCTTTTCATGCACTTTGAGTTGTCTAGAAGCATAGGCTATGACCTTATCATTTTGCATTAGCACACAACCCAAGCCAACTCTAGATACATCAAGATACACAACAAAACCCTCAAGACCATTGATAGTGACAATATAGGAGCGAACACAAGCCTATCTTTCAATGTTTAGAAGCTTTTCTCACATTCATTGGTCCACACAAACTTAACCTTCTTTTGAGTCAGTTTTTTCATAGGGGAAGCAACGGAGGAGAACTCATTCATAAAACTTCTATAGTAACCCACAAGGCCCAAGAAACTCATAATATCCGACGGGGTCAATGGTCTAGGCCAATTTCTAATGACATTAGTCTTCTTAGGATCCACTTTAATGGCATCCCCCGATACCACATGACCCAAGAATACAACCTCCTTCAACCAAAATTCACACTTGTCATATTTAGCATACTTGGCTCCCTACAACTGGTCAAACAGATCATCAATCCTAGGGAGAGGGTATTTATTCTTAACAGTTACCTTGTTCAGCTATCGATAGTCAATACACATCCGCAGTGACCCATCCTTCTTCCTCACGAATAGTACCGGAGCTCCCCAGGGAGAGGCGCTAGGCCGAATAAAGCCTTTCTCCAACAAATCTTTAAGTTGCTCCTTCAATTCCTTTAACTCGGCTGGCACCATTCTGTACGGAGGGATCGAGATAGGCTGAGTGCTAGGCAACAAATCTATAGCAAACTCTACTTCTCGCTCCGAAGGAAGACCGGGAAGTTCATCCGAAAGTACGTCTGGAAATTCACTAACTACGGGAACGGATTGGAGAGCCGGAGGCTCGGCATTCACATCATGTACCCAAACCAGGTGATAAAGACACACTTTTCTAATCATCCTGCTGGCCTTAAGGTACGAAATAAACTTATCCCTCGGCGTTGCAATATTACCCGACCATTCTAGAACTGGTTCTCCTGGAAACTAAAATTGAACTAACTTCTTTTGACAATCAA
>JAOTQR010108331.1:0-26681 GCA_025774065.1 Solanum ossicruentum | reverse complement strand
GGCGCGTGGTCCTCGATTCGCCCCCCCGGGGGCGCCGCGGGCAAGGCGGGGGCGCCCGTGACGAGCGTTGTGATCTAAAAATAAGATAAAACAAACACTAACTAAAATGTAAGGAAACACTCAATTTTGGAATAACTTTGGAATAGTGTTCCCCATGGTTCGCCGACTTGGTTACCCTAGATACATAACTATAATTGGTGAGTCATATATAAGATGGTAACTTAGGTTCTTCCAGCCCTCTTGTGAAGGTGAAGGTCGAATTTAACCATGACGTTTGGTCAGCCACCATGGCGTGCCAACTAACCGTTACCAATAGTTCCAGTCAACCTCCCCTTGATCAAGTTTGGTCGATTAGACAAGAACACATCAAACGAATTCTATCATCTACTTCCTTTTTCCTATTCATGATTACCTTAGTCGGGATCGTGATAGTAGGTGGGATTTGGTGTTGGCCACCACCAAACAACAATAAAAATGAAGGGAAATAGATAATACATGCAAAACCCCAATCATAGAAATGCAAGAAAACTAGGTTATTTCAAGTCATCTTTCAGATCTCCAGTACTTCAATTTTTTTACTTGTATACCAAATCTCAAAATACAACAATTCCCAAAATAGTACAACTGCACCAATGTCTTTAAATCATAAAATCAAACTCACAGCTTCTACCTAAGTATTTCAACAACTGTAAACACTTAAAAATAAACCAACACTTATCAACCATGCTTAGATTGCCTCCCAAGAAGTGCCTTGTTTAATGTCGTGGCTTGAATTTGTCATCTTCCTTCATCAACTATCATCGAGGGTCCACACTTCACTATTGCCTCATCTCGGTGTTTCATGGATTGACGAATGTTGAACACAACTTCTGCATCATTAGCCCTGAACCACAGTTGACCTGAATCCATATCCACTAGGGCTCTCCCAATGGCTAGAAATGGTCTCCCCAAAACGATGGGCACCTCAAAATTAACTTTATAATCAAGGATCACAAAATCCACCAGGAAGATGAATTTATCCACTTTAACAAGCACATCAAAAAGGATTCCTTTGGCTTTTTAATGGTTTGATCCGTCATAAGCAACCTCATTCTTGTCCGGGTAGGAGTACCAAGACCAAGCTTTTCGAATACCGCAAGAGGTATGAGATTGATGCTTGCTCCTAAGTTATATGATGCTCTTGCAAACTCAACATCACCAATGGTAGAAGGGATGGTGAATGCACTGGGATCTTCTTGCTTTTGGGCAAGGCATTTAGTTATAATCATACTACATTATTGAAGTTCTTGTGAGAACTCTTAGCTTAAAGTGTGTTTCTTGGTGACCAAATCCTTCATATATTTGGAATACCCAGGTATTTTCTCCAAAGCTTCTAAAAGGGAAATGTTTATGGAGAGTTGTTTCAACATCGAAAGAAAGTGTTTGAACTTTCCCTCCTCTTCCTTTTTATTAAGTCTTTGAGGGAAAGGAGGAGGAGGTTTTGGGATAGATTTCACTTGGTCATGCTCTCTCAGATCTCATCTTTACCTCCTGACAATTTCTGGACTTTCTCCTTCACCAACAACTTCACCATCAGAACCCTTATTCTCAACTTCATCAACAATAATCGGCATAGGGGGATCTATTGTGCTCTTGCCACTCCTAGTCATCACCACCATGCAATGCCCTTCATTTTTAGGATTTTGAACCGTATTGCTTGGTAGGGTGCCCTTTTGCATTGGTTCAATTGTGAAGACACTTGCCCAAACTGTTGCTTAATTGCCACCGAGTAAGACTCTATCTTTTGATTAATACTTGAGATATCTGCTTTCATTCCTTTTAAAGTCTCATCTTAGTGGTCGGCTCATTTCAACAATTTTCGAACATATATTCGATCCTGGAGTTACTTGATCCGGCATCATAATTTTGTGGTGGCACATAAGGACCATTCATGTAGCCTTCTTTTCTCCCCCATTTGGCTTTTGGCACTCTCTGTCTCTCATAGTATCCACCCCGGCTATCTATATACATCCCATCACGGGTGAAGTTCCACCTTGATTCCCAAAACCTTGCCTCCAATAGTCCGAATTGGATCCTTAGGATTTGTTTTGTAAACCCACCGCTTGGTTTCTAACAAAATATGCATCCTCATCAAAGAATAGATCATCATAGATGGGAGCCTTTGGAGGTGGTGAGTGACCACATAGACTCTTGCTTGGTTTTGCTTTAAGACCAAGTCCATACTTGTGTGTAGTTGAGCAAGTTACTCCATGATCTCTTCATTTAACTTTGTTTGCTCATTATTGGTATTAACTGCACAAGAAGGTTTCATCACACCCTGCTCTCATTGTCCCCATACTCGATTAATTTTGACCACTTGCTCCATTCTTGCGGTTATCAATGCAAAAGGTTGGTCTAGGAATATGCCTCCAATGATTGTGTCGGCGCAAGATTGACTATTCTCATCAAGTCCCCGATAAAAAATTTCAACCAAGGCATCATCCACAATCTTATGATCGGGGACTATCATCAAGCGCTCAGTGAACCTTTCCCATGTTGTGCTAATAGAGTCACCCGATGATTGCACAAAGTTGTTTATTTGGTCCTTGAGCTTCAACTTCTTGGATCTTGGGAAATGCCTTTCAAGGAACACTCTCTAAAGTTCGGCCCAACTTGTGATTGTACCCGGAGGAAGCTGAGACAACCATACAGCTGCATTGCCAGTCAATGACAATGGAAACACTCTTAAACCCACAACATCAAGAAAAAGGTTTTGTGCCCCCATGACACTTTTGCAAACAAACACCACATTTGAAGATGACGGTAGGGATCCTCCGAAGGTAGCCTTGTGAATACTCCTTGGTTTTGGAGCAATTAGAGCAATCCACTTAATACCGTGAACTTAGTATCTGCAGGTAAAGAACGCAGAGCACTAGTAACATCCATAGCCATAAGGTTCAATCGATATTGATTCCACCCATAAGCATTTTCGTTGAAACCTCTGAGTTGTGGCTTGTTACCCCTTTGTGGTGGATTCTCCTCTCAATCCATATCCTCATTCGTATGCTTATCCTCCTCAACCTCAAAATCCTCATTCACTTGAGACATACTTCTTGGTAGTCGATCTCCAAATTTAGTGGAGCTTAGGGATTGCCTTGGCTCCACATATTGGGCATACAACCTAGTATATCCTGCAAATAAAATCCAACAACAAAAACGAAAACAAAAATAAAGTACAAGAGACTCTAGAAATTAATACTAGAACTAACTAATAGTGAAATCAAGTCAAAACCTAGTCGTATTCCCCAGCAACGGCACCATAATTTCTAATGATGTTCATGCTCCAATAAGAAAGCAGTTGTTGTCAGCAATTAATCTAACCGAGGTTAGGATCGATTCCACAGGGAATACAGGGTTTGACTAAAGACTTCACTACTAATCATTTCTTGTATTTATCACTACAATCTCTAACTTGGGGGGAGAGGGGAATTTGTGATTCAAAAACAAAATAAAAAAACACTATAATGGAAGAAAATACTCAATTTTGGAGATAACTCGGGAATTGTGTTCCCCATGGTTTGTCAACTCAATTACCCTAGATAACGGAACTACATTTGGCGATTTGCTTGCAGGACGGTAACTCAGGTTCTTCCAGTCCTCTTGTGAAGGTGAAGATTGAATTTCACCATGGCGCTTAGTCGGCCACCATGGCATGCCAACTAACTGTTACCAATAGTCCAAGTCAACCTCCCCTTGGTCAGGTTTCGATGATTAGACGAGAATATATCAATCGAATTTTGTCATCAACTTCCCTTTTCCTATTTGTCACTACCTTGGTCGGGATCGTGATAGTAGGCGGGGTTCGGTGTTGGCCACCACTAAATAACAATAAAAATGAAGAGAAATAGATAATACAAACAAAATCCCAGTCAGAAAAATGCAAGAAACCTAGGTTATTTCAAGTTAACTACCCATGGTTCCACAACCCTAGGTTGCGGGTACTTAGATACTCAGGCTAAAGAAAAACACACAAAAATGCGCATGACAGACATAGTTGAGAGTTTTACTAATAACAATGAAGAGAATAGGCACCACAAGTTGCAAAACCCACAAGCTTGATTGACCGACAATGAGTACAAGGTAAAATTTGCAACCCCCTAAAAATGGGTTTCCCAATAAAAGAACAATAAACTACCCTAAAAACTAATAGAAGAGTAAAAATATAATGGCATATTGTCTATTAGTCGAACTTTCCCTCAAATACCTAACTTAAGCTATATATAGTATTCATAAAATAACCCTAAAATTTACATAGAAGAGACAGTTGGCAGCTGATAAGTCTCGCAGTTATGACTCATAGGATGACCTATGAGTCGTAGTTGGGAACTTGTATCAGGTTCTTAGCATCTTGGATTGAACTAGTACTACCTATATGTATGATTCATTGCTTAAGATACTACTCGTATGTTTGTCTCGTAGTCTTGGTCTTTAGTTTTTAGTCCAACATTTTAGCTCTTGGATTCTTGCTACAAGTCCACTTATATGAGTCGTAGTGTGTCTTACGACTGTAGGATGTCCTCGTAGGAGTGACCTTCACTTGGAAGATTTCTAATTTTAAGTTTCTGATTCATACTAAAACACCACCCTACGAGTCATAGTTTGAGCTACACCTAGTAGGTTGGCTCGTAAGGCCTATACTTCAGCAAATCTGCAACTTTTCTTCAAAATCATGCCAACTTAACTTTTCTGCAAGATTAACATAAAAACACATCAAAATACTAAAAAGTCACTTTAAGAACTCACAAAATCTCTTATTTCAGGCACCAGATGTGTTGTATATTGACAGCACATCATAAAGATGGTCGATTTCAAGAACAAGGTGGTCATGTTGATCAAGAGGCTCAAGGAGGTAATGAGGGGTGGCAAGTCCTAGATGTCGAAAGTGTGGGAAAAGTCATGGTGGCCCATGTGTGAAGATATCGAATTCTTGCTTTGGTTATGGTGGATTTGCACACCAAGTTAGTAGTTGTCCTCATAAACAACCCAAAGGTAAAGGTGATAGTCCTCAAGGCCAAGTTATGAATGCGGCCCAAGGAGGAAGGTAAGGTCATCAAGTTGATGCCCCAAGGCATAATAAATTTTATTCTCTTTAAGGGAGGCAAGGAGGGGATGAGGCGCCCAATGTTGCTACCGGTATGTTGAAGTTTCCTTTGACTTTGATGTATATGCATTGATGGGCCTGGGTGCCACTATCTCTTTTATTATTCCTTTTGTTGCTAGTGTGTTTCATATGTGTCTCGAGTTATTATGTGAACTCTTGGTGTCTACCTCATTGGTAAGTCTATTATTGCTAGGAAGGTCCATAGAAATTTTTCCGTGGTCATATTGCATAGGTCTTGTCTTGTGGCTTTCTTGAATTAGACAGGGTGGATTTTAATATCATACTTGAGGTGGATTAGTTGCATGCATAATATGTCTCCATTATTTGTAGGACCCGTAGGTTTAGATTCCAATTCCCTAATGAGCCCATTCTTGAGTGGGAAAGTCATAATGTGGTGGTTAAGTGTAGATTCATTTCTTACATTAAATCCCATAAGTTTATTTCTAAAGGGTGTCTCTATTATCTTGTGAGGGTTAGGGATGTTGATTCCAAAGTCCTTGCTATAAAGTCGGTCCCGGTGGTGAATGAGTTGCTTGATGTCTTCTCTAATGTCTTCCCAGTACTCCTCCAGAAAGGGAAATAAATTTTGTCATAGACCTCCTTCCCGATACTTAACCCATTTCTATTCCCCCTTACCGTATGGCTCCGGCAGAGTTGAAGGAGTTGAAAGAGCAATTAAGGGACTTGTTGGACAAGATTTTTATTAGGCCTAGACAATCAGCTTGGAGTGCACTGATGTTGTTTGTAAAGAAGAAGGATGGTTCTCTTAGAATGTATATTTATTGTCAAGACCCAAGCCTAGGGCCTAGACGTGATACGACGAGTGGGGAACCCAAAGGGACCTCAGGCAAGCCTCTTAACATATCATTGCACATCATTGGATGTGGAAGCATATGAACAAACAGGAGAATAAAACTAGGGTAAGGGGCTAAGGGAAGTCTTTCATTTCATAAAACATCAAGAGAATCAAATCAAGTCAAAGCTCAAAGCATCTTTACATAACTTGTCCAACAACACCTCTATACCTAGAATTGAGCGGAGGGAAAGGAAACTTTCCGGGCTCACCCTAATAGTTAAAACCATACAAATAGACAATGAAAGTCTTTATATAACATAAGAACAAGAGATATCATCCTCAGAGTTGAGGACTCACCAAAGTTACTTGAGGAGATAGCATTAGCCAAGGGGAGGAGGAGGATGATCGTGAGGAGCTCTGGTTCCATCATGGTAACATCATGTAGGTATAGAGTATGCGTTAGTACGTGTATGTAGGATGCAATACAACAAGAGATAGGCAACATAATCAAAATGCATAATCATAAGCAAGAGCTAATTTACTAGCAACATAGCATGCATGAACAATGCTTGAAGTAAAACGTGCTTATATAGGACTTATTACATATATAGGAAGATACTATCATCATAGACCAAGCAACTAAGTACTTGGAATCCAAGGCATGTCACCTGCTTGGAAAGTGGATGAGGTATCTACCCCTCATCTTTGGTAGTACGTGATTGCCACCACCCGACAAGGTGGATGAGGTATATACCCCTCCTCTATGGAAGTACGGGATTGCCACCACTCGACAAGGTGGATGAGCTATATACCCCTCATCTATGGTAGTACAGCATTGCCACCACCTAACAAGGTGGATGAGGTATATACCCACCATCTATGGTATGGTCACTTGCAACACTATGGTTACTTTTCATGAATTCAACATATGTATACCTTCCTTTAATTTTCATAAAGTCATTCAAGTCATACGTCATGCAATGGATCATCAATAGCTCAAGAATCCTAAACTGGACATTTTATCAAACACTTGGTGGGTGTGTAATGTTCGTGTAAAACCATGCAATTCAAGGTTGAAATCATGCAATCTAACTTCAACTAAATCAACCCACCAACACTTGGAAATACCACATTGCAACATACATTGAAACCCCTAATCAAATCTCAAAGTAGATCATAGATTCATAGCTCAAAACATGCTTAAACAGTTACATTTTTACAAAACCCCAACATAATTCCTAGTAAAATTCGTAATAAGAACCATAAGTAAGTCAACTTAGAAACATGCAACTTATGTTAAAAAAAGAAGATTGAGCACCATGGGTGAAACAACTCGATGATTGAAACCCACATACCTCAACTTTAGAGAATTCCTTGATGAAGAATGAGATGAGAACTTGAAGCTTGATTGACTTTCTTGAATCCAGAAATGAGTTAGGAACACTTGATTTTTTGAATGAAATATTTATCTAAGTATTAGAGAGAGTATTGGAGAAAGAAATATGGTTAAGTATAGGTGTTTTTAAGTATGGGAAGACTTAGGCCCTAGACCCAAAGGCCTTGGACCGAAAGAACAAAGTTGGGAAAAAATAACGCAGAGGCCCGCCCTGGCCTCATCATGCCAGGGACGTAAAAATCTCTCTGGAAATTGCATTTTGGGAATTTCAAATTTTGATACAGTTGCTTTAAAATTGGGGTTAGACCCATTTCCCACTCAATTTTCCCCCTGATCATGAATATGAAGTCAGATTTTTGATATCAAGCATAAATTTTGAGATATATGGAATTTATGATTTTGGGTACTTCTGAGGCACATTTTCAAGCACTTTTTGGGGTTGTTTCAATATCTCCCCCTTAGGAAGATTCATCCCCGAATGTCAAAGAAACATATATAAGAAGAGTAATCATGAAAAAAGCAGCCCTAACAAGAATGCAATAATATACTATAATACTATTTTCAAAATCTCAACATACGTGTCAAAATCATCATGAACTTGTCAACATAAACATGAATTCATGCAAATGACATAGGGGATGAAACATAAGACTTGAAATCACATAAAGGACTTAGAATTAGTACCTTAGGCTTGTGTAGAATGGAAGAGATAGGGATATCACATTCGCATGTCCGCCTCGGCCTCCCATGTAGCACTTTCGACTTGTTGATTACGACAAAGGACCTTAACGGAAGCCACATCCTTCTTCCTCAACCTCTTCACTTGTCTATCCAAGATCTCTACTGGAACATATTCATAGGCCAAGTTGTCTTCAACATCACCCACAATATCCAATGGGACAATAGCATTCGGTTCACCCACATACTTGCTCAACATAGACACATACAAGACCGGATGAACCAATTCCATTTCACTAGGCAACTCCAACTCATAGGCTACCTTACCAATCATCCTTGACACCTTATAAGGGCCCACATATTTCGAACTCAATTTGCCCATTTTACCAAAATGAACCACACCCTTCATGGGTGAAACCTTTCAATAGACCAAATCACCAATTCAAATTTCAAGCTCCCTTCTTCTCACATCAGCATAGGAATTTTGAAACCTTTGGGCTATTTTCAATCTTTCTCTAGTCAACATTACTTTCTCCATAGCCTCCATAACCAGATCTAGACCCAATAATGCTATTTCCCCTACATCAAACCATCCAACCAGGGACCTATAATGTCTACCATAGAGGGCCTCAAAAGGAGCCATACGAATGCTAGAATGATAACTATTAATATAAGCAAACTCAATCAATAGAAGATGATCATCCGAACTACCCTTAAACTCCAATATATAAGCTCTAAGCATATCCTCAAGAGATGTTTAGTTCTGTCGGCTTGGCCATCCGTTTGAGGGTGAAAGGTTGTACTAAGGTTTATCTTGGTACCAAGACCTCTTTGAAAGGACCTCCAAAAGTGTGAAGTGAATTGAGCACCATGATCTGATATGATAGACAAGGGAACCCCATGGAATTTAATCAACTCATGAATGTACAACATAGCATAATCTTCGGCACCATATGTAGTCTTAACTGGTAGGAAATGAGCCAACTTTGTCATTCTATCAACCACAACCCAAATAGAATCAAAATACTTTCTAGTCTTTGGCAACCCAACAACAAAATCCATGTTAATTTCATCCCACTTCTAAGTAGGAACATATCTTGGGTTAGGCCACCTACTCTTTATGCTCAACTTTGACTTCTTGGCAATTATGGCAACTGGACACAAACTCAGCAATGTCTCTCTTCATGCCACCCCACCAAAACACTTCTCTCAAATCTCTATACTTCTTTGTGGAATAGGGGAGAATAGAATAAGAAGAATTATGAGCCTCATCAAGAATCCTCTTTCTCAAGTCATCCAGACAAGGCACACACAACCTATCTTGCTACCAAAGGGCACCATCTCCCCCTTGGGAAAGTACCTCTACCTAGCTATATCTCACCAAGGCCTTCAATCCCAACAAAGAGGGATCAAGATCTTGCTTTGCTTTTACCTCATCAACCAAGGAAGATTTAGAGCCATCAACAACTACAATACCATCATTATCAACCTCCTTCATCCTAACTCCCAATCTAGCCAACCGATGAACCTCTGTAGCTACCTCTTTGCCCCCATCATCAACATGAGTTAAGCTACCCATAAACACACTACTCAAAGCATCAGCCATAACATTAGCCTTACCAGGGTGATAATGCATGCTCATATCATAATCCTTAAGAAGTTCTAACGACCTTATCTGTATCAAGTTGAGGTCTTTTTGAGTAAACACATATTGGATACTCTTGTGATCGATATACACATCAACATCCACCCCATACGAATAATAACGCCAAATTTTCAAAGCAAAAACCATAGCGGCCAATTCAAGATCATGAGTAGGATAATTCTTTTCATGCACCTTGAGTTATCTAGAAGCATAGGCTATCACCTTACCATTTTGCATCAAAACACAACCCAAACCAATCCGGGAGGCATCACAATACACAATAAACCCTTCCAACCCTTCCGGTAAAGACAAGATAGGAGCGTAGAGACAATTATCCTTCAAGGTTTGGAAGCTCTTTACACACTCATCAGTTCACAAAAATTTATCCTTCTTTTAGGTCAACTTAGTCATAGGAGAAGCAATAGAAGAGAATCAATTCACAAACCCCCGGCAGTAACCCGCTAAGACCAAGAAGCTCCTAATGTCCGATGGAGTCAAAGGTTTAGGCCAATTTCTAATCACTTCCTCCTTTTTAGGATCCACCTTAATACCATCCCCCGACACCACATGACCTAGAAAGGCAACTTCTTTCAACCAAAATTCAATTTCTCATACTTAGAATACAACTTCTCTTCCCTCAATCTTTGTAATATCACCCTAAAATGACTCACATGCTCCTCATCACTATGAGAATATATCAAAATATCATCAATGAAAACCACAACAAACAAATCAAGGTAGGGTTAAGGACCCTATTCATAAGATCCATGAAGATTGTTGGTGCATTGGTCAACCCAAAAGACATAACCATACATTCATAATGCCCATACCTAGTCTAGAAGGTCATCTTGGGAATGTCACACTCGCTCAACTTCACTTGATGATACCCAGACCGAAGATCAATCTTAGAGAAGTGACAAGCCCCTTGAAGTTGATCAAATAAATCATTAATCCTTGGTAGAGGATACTTATTCTTTACGGTGACCCTATTAAGTTACTGGTAGTCAATGCACATTCTAAGAGTACCATCCTTCTTCTTCACAAACAACACTGGTGCACCATAAGGTGATTGGCTCGTCTTAATATAACCCATCTCCAACAAGTCCCTCAATTGCTCCTTCAACTCCTTCAACTCCACCGGGGCTACACTGTCAGGGGGATAGAAATGGGTTGAGTATTGGGAAGGAGATCTATGCCAAAATCTATTTCCCTCTTAGGAGGAACATCGGGAAGCTCACTAGGGAAGACATCTATAAACACATTAACCACTGGAACTGACTCTATGGGATGGACTTTAGACTCTACATCCCTAACCCTCACAAGATGATAGAGACACCCCTTAGAGATCAACCATTGGGCTTTAATGCAGGTGATAAACCTACCCTTAACCACCACATCATGACTCTCCTTCTCAAGGATAGGTTCATTTGGGAATTGGAATTTGACCCTATGGGTTCTACAAACAATAGAGTCATAATATGCATGCAACCAATCCATCCCAAGAATGACATCAAAATCCACTATATCCAACTCAACAAGATCACAAGGCAAAATTTTATGCAAGATACAAATGAGACAATTTCTATAGACCTTTCTAATAACAATAGATGCACTAATGGAAGTAGACACCTCGTAAGACTCGCATAACAATTCGGGCTCAACATGAAACTTTTTCACAACAAAAGGTGTAACAAACGAAAGAGTGGCACCTTGGTCTATCAATGCATATACCTCTAAATCAAAGACTTTTAACATATTGGTGATGACATCGGGCACCTCATCTACCCCATGCCTACCTTGAAGACCATAAAACCAATTGTGCCTTGGGGCACCACCTTGTTGGCCTCCTCTCCCATAAGGAACCACATTCACGCCCCGGCTATGTAGATGAACATACTTACCCTTGTTCTCGTTATGTGGGCATCCAATTATCTTGTTGCCTACTTCTCCAAGACCAAAACAAGCATTGGCATCCCTCAAGCATGGCCATCATGACCCTTACCACATTTTGGACACATAGTATTAAGAACCATACCACCATCACCTTGGGTCCTTGGGTAGTCATTGGCAAACCTTTTATTAGGAGCATGTAAGGACCCTTGGGCTTGATGAAATAGGCCACCTTTGGGACTTTGGAACCTACCCTCAAAACGGGCCCTCTTGGACTCATTACCTCTCCTCTTCCTCCACTTCTTCCCTCTCTAATTGTTCGACATAGGTCATGAGGCAAGACAAGCCCATGTCACTAATCAACATAGCGACACTACACTTCTCATTAACCAATTTGGATACACCCATCACAAACTTGTTCATCCTAGACCTCGGGCTGGCAACCAAGTATGGAACATATTTAGAGAGTTAGTGAACTTGAGGGAATACTCCCTCACACTCATAGATCCTTGCTTCAAATTCATGAACTGCATCATTTTGGCCTCCCTAAGCTCAAGAGGGAAGAATCGATTGAGAAATGCCGCCTTAAACTCCTCCTATAGAATCACATTGTTGTTCCCCTTCTCCTCTCTATTGAGTATACCATACTTGGGCCACCCCCTTGAGTTGGTAAGCCACTAACTATGCCTTCTCTTCCGATCTAACACCCATAGTGGCCAACACTTTGTACACCTTATCAACAAATTTTTGAGGGTCCTTATCCACTTTAAACCCATAGAAATAACTCCGGTGGGTTCAACCTCATAAAGTCCCTCACCTGAGATGCCATAATAGGAGCATAAGGGGCTTGGGCTTCTTAATTTACTTGGTTATCCATGGCTTGAGCTAGCAAAGTGAGGGCATCCCAGAGCTCTCCATTAGCTAGTTGTTCTTCGGGAGTGCAGGCTCTTCTTCCTCTTGTTAGGCATAATCTAAAAATGGCAAAGAACATTCGTTAGAGGGAAAACCTTACCTAACTTCTATAGCACGACATAGATTATGAAGAAGGGAAAGATTTCCTAAAATGCCTCATAACCTCTTGCTCATAGTTGTGGTGCACAACACAACAAGACTTAAATTGAAGCAATGTGTTGGATGGTGAGGACCATTAACAACCTAATGCTCTGATACCAAGTTTGTCATGACCCAAGTATAGGGCCTAGATGTGACACAGCGAATGAGGAACCCAAAGGGACCCCAAGTAAGACTCTTAACATATCATTACACATCCTTTGCAACAAGAGCATAAAACAAGGGTAAGGGGCTAGGGGAAATCTTTCATATCTTAAAATATCAAGAGAGTCAAAGCTCATAGCATCATTATATAACTTGTCCAATGACACCTCTACACTTAGAATTGAATGGAGTCCAAAACAACTTTCTGGGATCACTCTCATAGTCAAAAGCATACAAATAGACAATGAAAGTCTTTACATAACATAAGAACAAAAGATATCATCCCCGAAGTTGAGGACTCACCAAACTTGCTTAAGGAGATAGCACTAGCCACGAGAAGGAAGAGGATTATCATGACGAGCTCCGGTTCCTACATGGTAACATCATGTAGGCATTAAGTATATGTTACTACGTTTGAACGTACTAAGTATGTAGGATGTGATGCAAGAAGAGATATGCAACATAATCAAAATGCATAATTGTAAGAAAGAGCTAGTTTATTAGCAACATGGCATGCATGAATAATGCTTGAAGTAAACCATACTTATATAGGACATATTACATGAGTAAGAAGAGACCATGATCATAGACCAAGCAATTTAGTACTTGGAATCCAAGGCATGCTACCCGCTTGGAATGTGGATGAGGTATCTACCACTCATCTTTGGTAGTTTGGAATTGCCACCACCTGACAAGGTGGATGAGGTATATACCCCTCATCTATGGTAGTAAGGGATTTCCACCACCTGACAAGGTGGATGAGGTCTATATTCCTCATATATGGTAGTATGGGATTGCCACCACCTGACAAGGTGGATGAGGTGTATACCCCCATGTATGGTATTTTCACTTGCAACACAATGGATACTTTTCATGAATTCAACACATATATACCTTCCTTTCATCATCATAAAGTCATTCAAGTCATAAGTCATGCAATGAATCATCAATAGCTCAAGAACCCTAAATTGGACATTTTATCAAACACTTGGTGGGTGTGCAATGTTAATGTAAAACCAGGCAATTCAAGGATGAAACCATGTAAGAAAACTTGAAGTAAATCAACCAACCAACACTTGGGAACGCCACCTTGTAACATACATTGAAACCCCTCATAAAATCTCAAAGTAGATCATAGATTCATACCTCAAAACATGTTTAAACGGTCACATTTTTACAAAACCCCAATATAGTTCATAGTCAAATTTATAATAAGAAGACCCATAAGTAAGTCAACTTACAAACATGTAATTTGTGTAACAAAGAAGCTTGGGCACCATTGGTGAAAGGACCCGATGATTGAAACCCGCATACCTCAATTATGGAGAATTCCTTGATGAAGATTGAGATGAGAACTTGAAGCTTGATTGAATTTTTTGAATCCAGAAATGAATTTGGAACCCTTGATTTTTCCAGTGAAATATTTGTCTAAGTATTTGATAGAGTATTGGGAAATATCTTATATGATATAGTATTGAAATATTGCTAAGTATATGTATTTTTACGTATGGAAAGACTTAGGCCCAAGACCTAAAGGCCTTTGACCGAGACAACAAAACTGGGCAAAATAAACATAGAGGCGCGCCTTGGTCGCATCGCGCCAGGGACACAAAAACCTCTCTGGAAATTACACTTTGGGAATTTCAAATTTCGATACAGTTGCTCTAAAATTGGGGTTAGACCCATCCTCCACTCAATTTTGTCCCCTGATCTCAAATATGAAGTCAGAGTTTTGATATCATGCATGAATTTTTAGATATATGGAATTTACGATTTTGGGCACTTTCGAGGCATATTTTCGGGCACTTTTTAGGGTCGTTTCAATGATTACTGGAACTTAATAGAGTCACCATCTAGAATAAGTACCCTCTACCAAGGATTGATGATCTTTTTGACCAATTTCAAGGGGCTATTCACTTCTCTAAGATTGACCTTCGATCTGGGTATCATCAAGTGAGAATGAGGGAGTGTGGCGTTCATAAAACGGCCTTTTGGACTATGTATAGGCATTATGAGATTGTGGTAATGTCTTTTGGGTTTACCAATGCACCGACTAACTATATAGATCTTATGAATAGGGGCTTTAAACCCTACCTGGAATTTTTCGTGTTGGTCCTCATTAATGATATTTTAATCTATTCCCATAGTGAGAAGGGGCATGTGAGTCACTTGAGAATGGTGCTACAAAGATTAAGGGAAGAGAAGTTGTGTACTAAATATGAGAAATGTGAGTTTTGGTTCAAATAGATTGCCTTTTTAGGTCATGTGGTGTGGAGGGATGGTATTAAGGTGGATCCTAAAAAGACGAAAGTGATTAGGAATTAGCCTAGACCTATGACTCCATCAGATATTAGAAGCTTTTGGGGCTTAGCGAGTTATTACTAGAAGTTTGTGAATGGATTCTCTTCTATTGCTTCTCCCATGACTAAGTTTACCCAAAAGAAGGCTAAATTTGTGTGGATCGATGAGTGTGAGAAGAGTTTCCAAACCTTGAAGGATAAGCTTGTGTCTCTCCTATCTTGTCTCCACTGGAAGGTTGGAAGGTTTTGTTGTGCATTGTGATACCTCAACGGTTGGTTTGGGTTGTGCTTTGATGCAAAATATTAAGGTGATAGTTTATGCTTCTAGACAACTTAAGGTGCATGAAAATAACTATCCTACCCATAATATTGAATTGGCCGCCATGGTATTTGCTTTGAAGATTTGGTGTTACTATTTGTATTGGGTGCATGTTGATGTGTTTACCGATCATAAGAGTCTCCAATATGCGTTCACTCAAAATGATCTTAACTTGAGATGAAGAAGGATTATATGAGTGTGCATTATCATCCTGGCAAGGCTAACATTATGGCCGATACTTTGAGTAGGTTGTCAATAGGTAGCCTAGCTCATGCTGATGATAGTGTCAAGGAGGTAGCTAGAGAGGTTCACCGGTTGGCTAGATTAGGGGTTAGGTTAGATGAGGTTGACAATGGTGGTGTAGTGGTGGTTGATGGTTCTAAATCTTCATTGGTTGGGGAGGTAAAGGCAAAGCAAGATCTTGACCCAGTCTTGTTAGAGTTGAAGGCCTTGGTAAGAGATGGTAAGGTGGAGGTTTTCTCCCAAGAGGAATATGGTGGCCTTAGGTATCAAGCTACATTGTGTGTGCCTAATATAGATGACTTGGAAAGGTTGATTTTAGATGAGGCTCTTTATGGTAGACATTGTAGATCACTGATTGAATGGTTTGAAGTGGGAGAGATAGCTTTGTTGGGTCCGGACTTGGTTATGGGGGGCCTTAGAAAAAGTGAGGTTGATAAATGAGTGGTTGAAAATAGCTCTAAGTAGACAAAAGTCCTATACCGATGTGAGGAAAAGGGATCTTGCATTTAAGGTTGATGATTGGGTCTATTTGAAGGTAGCACCCATGAAAGGTGTGGATCGTTTTGGTAAAAAGGGTAAATTGAGTCCAAGATTGTGGGTCCTCATAGGGTGTTTAGGAGGATTGGTAAGGTGGCCTATGAGTTGGAGTTCCCTAGTGGAATGGATATGGTTCATCCGGTCTTCCATGATCTAGGTTGAGGAAATGTTAAGTGACCAATCATAAGAGTATGGGGTGCATGTGGATGTGTTTACCGATCATAAGAGTCTCCAATATGTGTTTACTCAAAAAGACCTCAACTCGAGACAAAGAAGATAGTTAGACTCCTTAAAGATTATGATATGAGTATACATTATCACCTCGGTAAGGCTAGTGTTGTGGCCGATGCTTTGAGTAGGTTGTCTATGGATAGCCTTACTCATATTGATGATAGGGGGCAAAATGGTGGCTAGAGAGGTTCATCGGTTTGCTAGATTGGGGGTTAGGTTGGAAGGGTTTGATGATGGTGGAATGGTGTTTGTTGATGATTCAAAATCTTCCTTGGTTGGTGAAGTAAAAGCAAAGCAAGATCTTGACCCTTCCTTATTAGAATTGAAGGCCTTGGTGAGAGATGGCAAGGTGGAGATTTTCTCCCAAGGGGGAGATGGTTCCCTTAGGTACCAAGGTAGGTTATGTGTGCCTAGTGTTAATGTCTTCAGAGAGAAGATTCTTGATGAGGCTCAAAATTCTTCTTATTCTATTCATCCCAGTTCCACAAAGATGCATAGAGATTTGGGGGATGTGTTTTGGTGGGGAGGTATAAAGAAATACATTGCTAAATTTGTATCTAGTTGCCAAAGGCCAGGTGGCCTAACCCAAGATATAGAGATTCCTACTTGGAAGTGAGAGGGAATCAACATGGATTTTGTGGTAGGTTGCTTAAGACTAGGAAGGGTTTTGATTCTATTTGGGTTGTGGTTGGTAGAATGATGAAGTTGGCTCATTTCCTACCAGATAAGACTATATATGGTGCCGAAGATTATGTTAAGTTGTACATTCATGAATTGGTTAGATTGCATGGGGTGCCCTTGTCTATCATAACGGATCGTGGTGCTCAATTCACTTCTCATTTTTGGAGGTCCTTCCAAAGAGGTCTTGGCACCAAATTTAAGCTTAGTACGACCATCGACCCTCAAACGGAGGCCAAGACGAAAGAACTATCCAAACTCCTAAGGATATACTTAGAGCTTTTGTTTTGGAGTTTAAGGGTAGTTGGGATGATCACCTTCCATTGACAATAATAGCTATGATTCTAGCATTGGTATGGCTCCTTTTGAAGCTATCGATGGTAGACGTTGTAGCTCCTCGATTGGATGGTTTGTGGTAGGGAAATGGCTCTGTTGGGATAGGATCTGGTCATGGAGGCTATGAAGAAGGTAAGGTTGACTAGGCGAAAGGTTGAAAACAGCCCAAAGTCATCAAAAGTCCTATGCCTATGTGAGGAGAAGGGATGCTGAATTTCGAATTGGTGATTGGGTCTATTTGAAGGTTTCACCCATGAAGTATGTGGTTCATTTTGGTAAGGATGGTCAATTGGGTCCAAGATTTGTGGTTCCTTGTAGGGTGTTGAGGAAGATTGGTAAGGTAGCCTATGCGTTGGAGTTGCCTAGTGAAATGGGCTTGGTCCATTCGGTCTTCCATGTGTCTATGTTGAGGAAGTGTGTGGTGGCCCTAGCACTATTGTGTCTCTTGATGTTGTTGGTGTTGTTGAAGACAATTTAACTTATGAAGAGGTTCTATTAGAAGTTTTGGATAGACATAGGAAGAGGTTGAGGAACAAGGATGTTGCTTTCGTCAAGGTTCTTTGGATAAATCAACAAGTTGAGAGTGCTACCTAGGAAGACGAGGTGTACATGCAAAAGTGTTATCCCTATCTCTTCCATTCTATCAAGCCTAAAGTACTAATCTAAGTCTCCTATGTGATTTCAAGTCTTAAGTTTCAGCCCTCATGTCATTTGCATACAGTCATGTTTAAATTAAAAAGTTCATAGTGATTTTGCCACTTATGTTAAGTGCATTGTTGCATTCTTGTGTAGACTAAAATTATCTTGCTTACTTCTTTTATATACATTTCTTTGATATTTGAGTATGAATGTTCCCAAGGGGGAGATATTGAAACGACCTCGAAAAGTGCTCGAAAATGTGTCCCGGAAATGCCCATAATCGTAATTTCTATATATCTTAAAATTCGTGCATGATATAAAAAATTTGACTTCATATTCTTATTTAGGTGGCAAAATAGAGTGGGAGATAGGAATAACCCGAATTTTAGAAGACCCATAGCGAAAAATAAATTTTGCCAATTTTGTAATTCCAGTAGCAGTCCGCGACTACTCCGTGATGCGGGCCTCTTGCGAAGTAGTGTATTTTGTTGCCAGTTTTGTCTTATCTCGGCCGAAGGCTTTGGGGTCTTGGTCCTAAGCCTTCCTATGCATAAAAGCACCGATACTTAGTCATTTTTCAACCTCATATCATTCAAGACATTTCCCAATACTCTCTCAAACACTTAGACAAATATTTCACTCAAAATTCAAGTGTCAAATCTCATTTCAGATCTTAAAAACTCACTCAAACTTCAAGTTTTCATCTCAATCTTCATCAAGGAATTCTCCAAAGTTGAGGTATGTATGTTTCAACCATTGATTCCTTTCACCCATGGTGCCCAACCTTCCTTTTTACATAAATTGTATATTTCTAAGTTGATTTACTTATGGGTCTTATTATGAATTTGACTATGAACTATGCTGGGGTTTCATTAAATTGTGACTGTTTAAGCATGTTTTGGGCTATGAATATATGATTTACTTCGAGGTTTGATGAAGGGTTTCAATGTATATTGCATGAGGGTATTGTCAGGTGTTGGTGGTTGATTTACTTGAAGTTTTCTTGCATGATTTCACTATTGAATTGCAAGATTTTATAGTAGTATTACACACTCACCAAGTGTTTTATAAAATGTTCGATTTTGGATTCTTGAGCTATTGATGATCTATTGTATGACCTATGACTTGAATGACTTTATAAGGATGAAAGGAATGTTTATATGAGTTGTTTCCATAAAAAGGACTTATAGTGTTGTGACTTGACCATACCTAGTTGATGAGGGGTAAATATCCTCAACCATATTGATGAGGGGGGTGGTATGCCCATTAACCAATTGGGGGGTTGATTCCTCAATTAATTGGGATGGGGGTGGTCATGCCGTAAACTAATTGGGGGGTTGATTCCTCAATCACTTAGGACGGGGGTGGTCAGGCCGTCAACCAATTTAGAAGTTGATTCTTCAATCACTTCTAAGGGGTGGTCTACCTTGGATTCCAAGTGTTGACATCCAATTTTTATCCTCCACGGTATAAATCAATTATCGATCTTTTGATTTTAACAATTTGAAATAATTAGCTTTCGAAAATGCAAAAAAATATTTTCTCAAATAAATTTCCTTTTTATTTTAGGAGTTGTTATTCGTAATTATTTCAGGTTGATAATATCAAAAGCTCTTTAATTAATTTGTATAATTCATTGAGTAGTCAAATTAGTTAATTGAATTCAATTTGATTACTTTTATTTAGCTGAAATTGCAATCGAATTAGTCAATTTTAAATCCCTACCTTGAACCGATTTTTAGCCTTCATCTTGAACCAAAATTCTAGACCAAATCAAGTCAACCCAGCCCAAATTTAATCCCAAACCCAGCCAATTGTCCCCTTTATTTTAGCATTTTTGCATATTATATACATATAAAATTATATGTTCCGCGCTTGGGGGCCATGCGCCCCCAATCTTTCCTTTTTCTCCTCATTTCCCTCAACATGTAACCACACTCTCCCTTTCCCTTCTTTTTCCTCAAACCAGATGCAAACTAGACGACCAAACCGAAGAATCCAAATCCCTCAACGGTTCCCTCCCCCAATTCGTACCTTACATGGCTCATCCTTGTTGCTCGCAGTACGAAGTCGTTGGAGAGCATTTCCAGGTGTCTCAATCGTATGCTTTCCCTCACAGATCGATGGTCGAATCATCATATCCATTGAGGATTCAAGTTATCCTTGTCCTCCTTGAAGAATTTGAATTGAAAAACCCCAAAATTCATCCCCAAAATCCCTAATTTACCTATCTGATTTTCCCCCATTTTCGAAACCTAATCGTCTCTTATAAAATCCCCTCTTCTTCATCATTTCAGAGGCAGCCATCGATAATCCAAAACCCTAGCAAAAACTCAATTGATTCCCAAACCCGGTGGATAATTGGAAAACCCTACAAAATTCTTAATCCATTTTCACAATCATTCTGGGTACCAAAAATACACGACCAAATCCAGTAAGCATTGGTCTCAGAAAGTTGGGTCAATTTCGAAGAGATTTGAGGTCGATAGTTCTAACTTTGGAGTCGATAGCGAATATGCAAACTTCCTTTTGGTGGTGAAAGCTCTCTCTCAGCTTGTTGAAATCCCAGTTCCTGCTTCCCAATAGGACTCTTTCCTTGCATTTCGGGTTGAGAGAAAAACTCAATTTGCTCCTTCAAATCAGCCCTATCGAGTCACAGGAAGAAGAAGTTGTCACGGGGGCATAAAATCAACATGTATACACTAATATACACCAGTATACACTAAGTGTATATCACAGGAAACGTGAGCCACGAGCCCATTAGCAGGAGCAGCAGCAGATGGGCATCAGGGGTGAGCAGGCCCAGTTCATTTATAAATTGGGTAGATTTGAGTTTGGGCCTGCCAAGCCCAATTTTTATTCGCTCTATCTTTCCTTATTTTATTATTTTATTTGTAATATTTGCTATTATTTGATACTAACTCTAACATTATTTGTATTATTATTTGTTAATCTAATTGTTTCCCCAACATTGCCTCCATTTACATTAATTTTCGTTATCAATGATTTTCTTAAGTGTCGAAATTATTCGTACAATTTAATTTTGGTTTGAAGTGTTAGTTAATTTTAAAATTTAGCCATTTTTTTGCAAAACTAGTCCATTCTTTAAAATTAGTACATTTTTTTCAAATTTAGTCAAGTCTTTTAAATTTAGTCATTTTTCAAATTTAGTCAAGTCTTTCAAATTTAGTCATTTTTTAAATTTAGTCAAATTTAGTCATCATTCTTTCAAATTTAGCCCATTCTTTCAAATTTAGTCAAATTCTTCCAAATTTAGCCAATTCTTTCAAGTTAGTCAAATTTTAAAACTAGTCAATTTTTTCAAAGTCGATCAAAATCTTTAAAAGTTAGTCAATTTCCTAATCGTCGGTCAACCGCATGTTAGCGGCCATTTTGAGTGATTAAGTTCTTATCAAAGTGGAAATTGAACCCAAACCCGTCCTTTGGTATATTTTAAGAGATTTTTCTGTTAGGTCTTTTAAAATTTTTATGGGTTTCCTAACAACAACAACAACAACAACATACCCAGAAAAATCCCACAAGTGGAATTAGGAGCTTCTTTCAATTTTCGAGAATTTGGTTTATAATTAAATTAATTAAGTATTAAATCGAATTAAAATCAAAATTAAAGTCATTTTTCGAATTAACAGAAATGATGACTCCACTGGGGACTTTCAATTAGGTTCTAACCATTAAATTAGGTTGTTTGACTAACTATTCAATTTGTTTAGTTATATTTTCTTACTTGCTTTATTTTGTTTAAATTCGATATTAAATTGTTGTTTGCATTTCATGGCACTTTCTATTATTTTTGTGTATTTGGGAGGATGGTTTTACAAACCCGCTGTCAGATTTCCAAATACTTAACCCTTTTCGAAATAAGTGGCAGTTTATTGGTTCGTAATGCGTCCAATAGTTGTCATGATTTCCAGGTTAGGTTGCTCGCCTAGGTTCCCGGTCCATTCAAAACTCACTCTTAGATACCTAGCATGGACCGAAGCCAAATCCCTACTTCTAAGCATTGGCCTAAGACGACCCAGCACGTAAGGCGTGTTGGGTCTATTAGAAAGACCACCTTGAGTCCAAAGTGGCCCTCGGCCCAAATGGACGATCATGCTTATGTGTTTATATTTGAAGGATGTATATGTTGTTTGGCGAACCTTTGTCCCTCAGGGTCGGGAGTTCATTTTAATAGCACATTTTAATCAAAAGAAGGTTGTTTACAAGGCATTACATTCAAATACGTTCAAAGTTGACGAGAAGTCCAAGAAGAAGAAATCTACCATGAAGGTTTAGTTTAGGACTATACCCCTGCGTGGGACTAATTTTTGCATCCCTTTCCCATATTATGTATCCCCATTAAGTTTATTCATAAAGCCTGTATAAATATTTTTGGAGCATTAGAACGTTTACAATTGCGTATACATCCTTCAAATCGTTCGACCTACCCTGGGCACAAAAGGGTCACATATCTGCTTAGGATGCACAATATCTGTTTACGCGATATATTTAATAACTGTTTGTGTGGTTATGTTGCACTATTTGAAGACTTCTAGTCCACTTCTTTTTTAAGGTTTCTAGAATCCCCTAAGCACATAAATCAAGTCACTATCAAAAGTTCGTCCGAATACTCTCCGAGTCTCAAGTTTCTCAACAAAATCGAACCCCACTCTCAAAATTCTAAGATTCTACTCTTTCATTTGACAAGAGATAAATGTTTTATTTCAATTCTGAAAATATACAAGCTTAATGCTATATGTCCAAAATATGGTAAGGTTCATGGTTGGCCATGCTTGAGGGATACCAATGCTTGTTTTGGTTATGGAGAAGTAGGCTACAAGATGATTGAATGCCCATATAATGGGAACAAGGGTAAGGATGTTCGTCCACATGGCCAGGGTGTGAATGCGATTCCTTTTGGGAGAGAAGGCCAATAAGGTGGTGCCCCAAGGCACAATTGGTTGTATGCTCTTCAAGGGAGGCAAGGGGTAGATGAGGTGTCTAATGTCATCACCTGTATGTTTAAAGTCTTTGATTTTGAGGTGCATACATTGATAGACCTAGGTGCCACTCTTTCTTTTGTTACTCCTTTAGTTGCCAAAACATTTCAGGTTGAGCCCGAATTGTTATGTGAGTCTTACGAGGTGTCTACTCCCATTGGTGTATCTATTGTTGCTAGAAAGATCTATAAAAATTATCCCATTTGCATCTTTTATAAAATTTTGCCTTGTGATCTTGTTGAGTTGGATATGGTGGATTTGGATGTCATTCTTGGGATGGATTGATTGCATGCGTATTATGACTATTGTTTATAGAACCCATAGGGTCAAATTCCAATTCCCAAATGAACCCATCCTTGAGTAGGAGAGTAATGATGTGGTGGTCAAGGGTAGGTTTATCACCTGCATTAAAGCCCAAAGGTTGATCTCTAAGGGGTGTCTCTATCATCTTATGAGGGTTAGGGATGTGGAGTCTAAAGTCCTTCCCATAGAGTTGGTTCTGATGGATAATGAGTTTATAGATGTCTTCCCTAGTGAGTTTCCTGGTGTTCCTCCCAAGAGAGAAATAGATTTTGGTATAGATCTCCTTCCCGATACTCAACCCATTTTTATCCCCCTTATCGTATGGCCCAGGTGGAGCTAAAGGAGTTGAAGGAGCAATTGAGCGACTTATTGGATAAGAGTTATATTAGGCCTAGTCAATCACCTTAGGGTGCACCAGTGTTGTTTGTGAAGAAGAAGGATGGTACTCTTAGAATGTACATTGACTACCAGCAACTTAATAGGGTCATCGTAAGGAATAAGTATCCTCTACCAAGGATTGATGATTTATTTGATCAACTTCAAGGGGCTTGTCACTTTTCTAATATTGATCTTCAGTCTGGGTATCATCAAGTGAAGGTGAGGGAATAAGGAGAGGAGCGAAGCCTTGGACTGAGAGGATGTGACATTCCCAAGATGGCCCTCCGGACTAGGTATGGGCATTATGAATTTATGGTTCTGTCTTTTGGGTTGACCAATGCACCGGCTATCTTCATATATCTTATGAGTAGGGTCTTTAAGCCCTACCTTGATTTTTGTGTGGTGGTTTTCATTGATAATATTTTGATATATTCTCACAGTGAGGAGGAGCATGTGAGTCATTTGAGGGTGAAATTACAAAGATTAAGGGAAGAGAAGTTGTATGCTAAGTATGAGAAATGTGAATTTTTGTTGAAAAAAGTTGCCTTTCTAGGTCATGTGGCATCGGGGGATGGTATTAAGGTGGATGCTAAAAAGATGGAAGTGATTAGAAATTGGCCTAAACCTTTGACTCTATCGGATATTAGGAGCTTTTTGGGCTTAGCGGGTTACTACCGGAGGTTTGTGAATTGGTTCTCTTCTATTGCTTCTCCTATGACTAAGTTGACCCAAAAGAAGGCTAAATTGGTGTGGACCGGTGAGTGTGTAAAAAGTTTCCAAACCTTGAAGGATAAGTGTATCTCTGCTCCTATCTTCTCTCTACCAAAAGGGTTGGAAGGGTTTGTTATGTATTGTGATGCCTCCCGGATTGGTTTGGGTTGTGTTTTGATGCAAAATGGTAAGGTGAAAGTGTCTTCTTCTAGATAACTCAAGATACATGAAAAGAATTATCCTACTCATGATCTTGAATTGGTCATGTAGTTTTTACTTTAAAAATTTGGCGTCATTATTTGTATGGGTCGCATGTTGATGTGTATACCAATCACAAGAGTCTCTAATATGTGTTCACTCAAAAAGACCTCAACTTGAGACAAGGAAGGTGGTTAGAACTTCTTAAGGATTATGATATGAGCATGCATTCTAACCCCGATAAGGCTAATATTATGGCCGATGCTCTGAGTATGGTGTTTATGGGTAGCTTAGCTCATGTTGATGATGGGGGCAAAGAGGTGGCTAGAGAAGTTCATCGGTTTGCTAGATTGGGAGTTAGGTTGGAGGAGGTTGATAATGGTGGTATTGTAGTTGTTGATGGCTCTAAATCTTTCTTGGTTGATGAGGTAAAACCAAAGCAACATCTTGATCTCTCCTTGCTAGAATTGAAGGCCTTGGTGAGAGATGGCAAGGTAGAGGTATTTTCCCAAGGGGAAGATGGTTCCCTTTGGTACCAAGGTAGGTTGTGTGCGCCTAGTGTGGATGACTTGAGAAAGAGGATACTTGATGAGTCTCATAATTCTTCTTATTTTATTCACCCCCATTCTACAAAGATGTATAGAGATTTGAGGGAAGCATTTTGATGTCGTGGCATGAAGAGAGACATCGCTAATTTGTGTCCGGTTGCCATAATTTCCAACAAGTAAAAGTCGAGCATCAAAGGCTAGGTGGCCTAACCCAAGATATAAAGGTTCCTACTTGGAAGTGGGAGGAAATTAACATGGATTTGGTGGTTGGGTTGCCTAAGACTAGAAAGCACTTTGATTCTATTTGGGTTGTGGTTGATAGAATGACTAAATCGGCTCATTTCCTACCAGTTAAGACTACATATGGTGTAGAATATTATGATAAGTTGAACATTCATAAGTTGGTTAGATTGCATGGGGTGCCCTTGTCTATCATATTGGATCGTGGTGCTACATTCACCTCACACTTTTGGAGGTCCTTCCAAAGAGGTCTTGGTACCAAGATAAACCTTACCTTTCACCCTCAAACGAATGGCCAAGCCGTTGAAGTTTACAGATAGTTGGATGACCATCTTCCATTGATTGATTTTTCTTATATTAATAACTATCATTCTAACATTGGTATGGATCCTTTTGAGGCCCTCTATAATAGACATTGCAGGTCCCCAGTAGGATGGTTTGATGTAAGGGAAAGGGCATTATTGGGTCCGGATCTAGTTATGGAGGCTATCGAGAAGATAAGGTTGATTAGAGAAAGGTAAAAAACAACCCAAAGTCATCAAAAGTCCTATGCCGATGTAAGGAGAAGGGAGCTTCAATTTTAATTAGTGATTAGGTCTATTTGAAGGTTTCACCCATGTAGGGTGTGGTTCATTTTGGTAAGAAGAGTAAATTGAGTCCAAGATATGTGGGTCCTTATAGGGTGTCGAGGAAGATTGGTATGGTAGCCTACGAGTTGGAGTTGGCAAGTGAAATGGACTTGGTTCATCCGGTCTTCAATGTGTCTATGTTGAGGAAGTGTGTGGGTGACTCGAATGCTATTGTAAATTGGATGTTGTGGGTGATGTTGAAGACAACTTGGCTTACGAAGAGGCTCTAGTAGAGATCTTGGATAGACAAGTGAAGAGGTTGAGGAACATAGATATGGCTTCCGTTAAGGTCTTTTGGAGGAATCAACAAGTCGAAAGTACTGTATGGGAGGCGAGGTGGACATACAAATGTGATATCCCTATCTCTTCCATTCTACACAAGCCTAAGGTACTAAATCTAAGTCCCCTATATGATTTCAAGTCTTATGTTTCAGCCCCTATGTCATTTGCATGCATTCATATTTATGTTGACAAATTCATGATGATTTTGACACTTATTGTCACGCCCCAAAGTACCTTTAGGGCTGACTGGCACCCGTTGCCGATAAGGCTCGGGAGAACCAACCTGTACCTATGCGCTTTCTGTACATATTATAAGGGGTTTCTATGTTTGACATGCCTTTAATAAGAT
>JAOTQR010108302.1:0-26689 GCA_025774065.1 Solanum ossicruentum | reverse complement strand
GAAATTCTTCCAAATCCTCAAATTCCATACATTTTAGTTCTTATGATTTATGCAATTATTTTGATGTTTATGAACTATTTTAAGACATGTTTAAAATATGGAATCTCAAATTTTTGAGAAATGATGCTTGACTTGCATTTTTATATGTATACTAGGATATTAGATACTAGTTCACTCATTAGAGCCTGCCTTTTAAGTACATTTGGGGACGAATGTTCCCAATTGGGAGATATTGCGACGACCCCCAGTTTAGGAGCCTTGAGTCTTTTTAATAGGACCATTTATGACTTGTATGATAACATACTTCCTGTATGTTTGGCTCTTAAATATTGAACTTTGGGAAGGGAAAAATTTTCCAAGTATGGTGTAACCCATAAACCAAGTAATGGCTCATTCAAAATCTTACGACCTGTAGATGGTTCCATTAGTGGGACCTAGGCATGAACAAAATTTGGCGTTTTAGAAAGGTAGTACATGAGTTATCAAATGGTCCACAGAATGTGTTAAGGCCCGTATAGACCTTTCATGGGTAGGGTCAAGGAAGTGAGAAAAAATAGTTAAGCATGGAAGGACCCTACGAGTCCATCAGTGGCCCGTAAGAAGTTTCATGACCCATACTATTATTCATGGTTTTTAATTTAATAAAATCTTATTTTTAGGATTTTCAGTTGAGTCATTTGTCAAGGGGACTTACAACCCATAAATCAACCTATGGCCCGTAATTAGGGTTCCGTAACTTACTTATGATAGTTTTAATAAGGGATGATTTTGTTATTTCCCACAATTCTGTTCCTATACAATGTCGGTTTGTGGATGGAAAAGTGGATCTATATTAGTTTTGAATCTCTAGAATCACCCTTCATTCTCTCATTCCTTTAATTTAAAAAAAAAAGAATTCTAAGGAAAAGGCTCTGAAGAATAAGGGTAGGGTTTTCAAGTCTTCTTCCCCAAAGGCTTCAATTCCGTTTCTCTTTAGTTCACCAGGTATGTGTGTTAATTTATGGGTATCCTACCATCCATAAGGTTCCCTATTGCGTATGTTTACATTATCTTAAGTTCCTCAATTTAAAATACATGCTTATGATGATTTCATGATCTTCATGTTACTATATGATGCTCATGAAGTTCAATGTATATTTTGCTAATTAAACATATTCATAGTTGAAATATGATGTTGATTGCTTGATGGGTTTCGATATGATCAAGGTTGGGTAATTTTGATATTCCTTTTTAAAGACATTTCCTAAGACCTATATGATTTATAATTGTTCCATGCATCAACTAAGCCCACTTTGTTTCAATGAAAGTTTCCTATGAATTATGACTATGATTAGGGCTTTTATGAGGAGCTTCAAAGTGAAGTACACCAAAGAGACATGTATGATGTTAATTGCCCTAAAAGATGTTTAATAAATATTCGTAAGTTTGAGTAACTCCTATGATTGCTACTTATGATTCTAAGAGTATGTTTTAAAGATTTTCGTGGGATGACTAGTACTAAGAGAACTAGAGATTGGGACTCATTCAGTTGGTTGATGCTAAATCTGAATATGTGCCACCATAGGAGCCTTATAGGCTACGCTAATGAATCCACATAGGCCCCAAAGATATGAAAAATGCAATTGCAAAGTTATTAACTTTTGGACATTTACTTTGTCAAGTAGGTTCCCGTTACCCAATGGAAGGAGTACATTGGCATTTTCCCAATTGAAGGAGTTCATTGCATTCCATGTAGTATCTCACTTGGTCTTACTATTGGTTATAGTCCATTCCCACAAGTTTTATGATCCTATGATATGTCTTCACTTTATGTGTTTTCTTTTGCATTGTCTCATATTGGCCTGAGGCATATTCCTTGTGCATTTAACATCATTTCATGACTCTTTTACCTTATGTATATCCATATGTTATGTTTAATTATAATGACATTACAATTTCATCCGTGCATTACATCTCAAATACTTAGTACATTCAAATGTACTAATGCATATTTTCTTGCATGACCTAACCATGTAGGGACGGGTACTCCTCCATCGGCTCATGGACAACAGTTGACGTTCAAGGCTATCTTACAATTGTGGTGAGCCCTTAGTCTGGGGCTCCACCCATTTTTCATTTTTTTCTATACTTTTGTTTTAGATGATGTATTTATGTCCCTTCATAGGATTTTACATTCTATGTTGACTATTATGGATTTTTTTCTATTTGACAAAAATATACCATACCGACTCCGTTAGATATGCATTAGTGGTGTGCTTATGGACATAATGAATTTATCTATTTCCACTATCATTCTTTAAGACTCTACTCGATTTGGCTTTGACACATATGATACCTAGTAACTTAGGTATCTAAAACCAATTTTTCAAGACCTAAATTCGGGTGTGATAACACTTGCCTTAACCCATCAAGTCTAGTTTACCTTAAGATATAACTAAAGGAAAGAGAAAATGAAATGAAAGTAACAAATCTATAAAAGGAGAAACAATAACAAAAAGGATTTATATGTCACAACCCAAAATAGGGCCTAGATGTGACACGATGAATGGGGAGCTCGAAGGAACCCGAAATATGCCTCTTAGCATATCATACACACACCCTTGGTCACAGAAGCAAAATAGAACAAAATAAGAAACATAAACAATGGAAATTGGGACTAAGGCAAAGAGTTAAACACTTGAATAACATAAATGAGTCAAAGCTCAAGCATAATATATAACTTGTCCAATAACACCTCTAGACATAGAACTTAGCGAGGGCCAAGACAAGCAACCGGGCTCACCCTCATAGTCATAAGTATTTCAAAATATACAAGATGCAGTCTAAACATAAGCATGAAAGAGGATAGATATTTTCCCTGGACATGAGGACTCAGCAAAAGCTAACTTGAACAATCCGTCTAGCCATGAGGAAAAACAATAGGAGCTCTGGTTCCTACATGATGATATCATGTAGGCATAGAGTATATGTTAGTATGTTTGAATGTACTAAGTATGTAGGATGCAATACAACAAGAGATACGTAACATAACTAAAATGCATAATATAATATGCAATGAATATCATAATAACAATATGACATGTATGAATGATGCGTGAAGAAAAATATTCTTATAATTCATTCAACTCATACAGATCATAATACATAAGTGTGGGAAGAAACCTCAACTGATATAAAATAAAACCAAGCAAGCTACAACTTGTAATCCCACAGAATACATAATATAATCAAACTTTAATAACTTTCAACAAATATAGTTACATGGAACGAGCATCTCTTAACATCATTGACCTCAAATGGTTATCCTATCTTTAAAACATAAGTGTAGATCATCATCAACAATTTCCCTTGCATCAACATCATCATCATAGGCTCACAAGAGATAAATTCTTTGAAAAAGACTTAACTTCATACTTGCATAAGCATGGACAATTTCATGAATTCATAGAATATTCAATAACTCATACTTGTCATAAAGTCGTTCAACTCATAAGATATGCAATGGACCTTCAATTTCCTCAAAAAATCATAACCGTACATTTTATCAAACACTTGGTGGGTGTGTAGTGCTATTGTATAACCTTACAATTCAAGAGTGAAATCATGCAAGAAAACTTGAAGTAAAATAGTCCACCCATACTTGGTAATACCATCATATAATAGACATTGAAATCCATTATCAAATCTCTTAATAAACCATAGTTTAATACCCCAAAACATGCAGAGTCACAATAGACAAACCATCTCATAGTATAATCCTGAAATAGGTAGTCATGTGTTTCCAATAAAAATTTCATTAAAAACCCAATATAATTTGTAATCATAATTCATATTAATTAATATCCATAAATAAATTAACTTAAAACATGCAATTTCATGAAAAGGAAGGGTTAGACTCCATGGGTGAAAGGAACCCATGGAAGAAATCCACATACCTTAGACATTGACTTTCTTGAAACTGAGTTGAGAAATACTTGAAGCTTGGAATGGGGTCTTGAAATCCATAACTCATTCTTGTGTTTCCTTGAATTTGTATTGGATTTTGATGGAGGATCTTGAGAGAATTTGAGAGTGTATTCCAATTGGGAGGAGTGAAATGATCTTTAGGAATAGGTTTTAGGTCTTATGGAAGTGTTAAGATAGCATCGAAATCCCCCAAATACCAATAGAAATGACCAAATTTATGGAATGCCATTAATGAAATGGAATTAGGCAAAACCAATATATACCCCTACACATATTAGCTCTACGAAAATGGGCATAACCCTTTCATCCAAACTCAGAATGAGGTTAAACCAAGTGTGTTAGAAAGCTAATTCAAAGAGATTTAATATGGTAGGTCATGAGACACCCAATTCATTGTTTTCTAAGAAATATGCCCCTTTAAAATTGACCCTCCTACCGGTACTTGTGTAAGACTTAGCCAACGAAATTTTTTTTGAACTTGGCTTAATGTAGGGGATCCATGATGGTATTAGATGACATGAATAATCTTGACTTAGGTTTGAATGAGCTCTTTAAGATTGAATGAAATCCTCAATATCCGGAAAAGGTTTTGGCACTTGATTTTTGAGCGAAATAATAGTCTAAGTGTTTGAGTGAGTATTGGGTAATGTCTTGAATGATATGAGGGAGAAATAAGGATAAGTATAGGTAATTTCACATATGGGAAAGCTTGGGCCTAACAACCAAAAGTCTTGGATCAAAATACAAAATCTAAGCAATATTAACACACGCGCCAGGGGTGCAAATGCCCACTATTTTTCGTAAACTTGAAAAATTTGGATTCTTCTACGGTTGCTGTAAAATTTAGGTTAGACCCATTTCGCATTCAATTTTTCCCCCTAAACAAGAATATAAAGTCAGATTTCCCAAATAATGCATGGATTTTGAGATGTATGGAAATTATGATTTCAGGCATTTCCGAGGCATATTTTCGGGCACTTTTTTGGGTCATTTTACCATAAGTCTAAACCATTCCTAATATTGCTATCACATTTACAAGCCTCTATTAAAACAAATTTTTTGAACAAAATTATACTAGTCTCAATGTTCTTGACTTTCAAATAGAACAAAATAATGTACTAGATAGACGCCTTGACACTATACTGAATAGACAAGTTGCTATGTCTCAGGCAATACAGAAGCTCAATCCAAATATGAAATAGAAATTTTAGGTAGAAAGGGTTCACAACCTATATGAGAGTAGAAGTAACGGTGAGTACCAAACAATATAGCACCTAGAAAGAAGATTCTATACACAAATTAGAGATTAAAGAAAAGAAATACTCCAACCAAACCATTCGAACCTCAAAAACTACAACCTGCACTCTGGAAAGAGAGCATATACAATATATAAATATACTTAGGTAGTACATTATTTTACAAATAATCACAATCAACACTTTGCAATCACAGAATATAGTCACAGTGAAATGACCCCAAAAAATTCTGAAAATGTGTCTCAGAAGTTCCCACAATTATAATTTCAATATATCTAAAAATCCATGTGGATATCAAAAATCTAACTTCATATTCTTGTTCATGGGGTCGATTTGAGTGGAAAATGGGTCTAACCCTTATTTTAGAGCAACCGTAACAAAATTCAAAATTCCCAAAAATGCAATTTCTAGTGGGGTTTACACGTCCCTTCCACGATGCGCACTAGTGTTAAAACTGGTGTAGATTTTTGACTTCGGTCCAAGACTTCATGTCTTGGGCCCAAGTATTTCCAAATGTGAAAATATCTACACTTAGCAATTTTTCACCTCATATCATTATAAACTTTCCCAAATACTCATTCAAACACTTAGCCAAAAATTTTACTCCTAAACTCAAGACTCATAACTCTTTCCAGATCTTGAGGATTGCGCTAAAGCTTCAATCTTTGTCTTCAATCTTCATCAAGTTCATCTCCAAAGATAAGGTATGTGGGTTTCTTTCACGGGTTCCTTTTACCGATGATGCCCAAGCTTTCTTTTTCTCAAATTACATGATTTAAAGTTGATTCACTCATGGGTCTTATCTATTATGAACATCACTACACACTATATTAGGGTTTATGAAATTGTGACTATTTTACCATGTTTTGGGCTATGCATCTAACATCTATTGAAAGATTTGATACAGGGTTTTGGTGTATATTGCTTGAAGGTGTTACAAATTATCTATAGAGGGTTTTACATTGAATTTTCTCGCATGATTTCACCCTTGAATTGCATGATTTACACTAGCACTACACATCCTCTAAGTGCTTTATAAAATATTCGATTATGGTTTCATGAAGAGTTGAGGGTCCAATACTTCTCTTATGAGTTGAATGACTATATGATGATATATGATGACAGAATAATGATGAAATGTATGTATATACTTATAAAATGACTATATGATGATAAAATAATGATGGAATATTGATAAAATAATGATGAAATAAGGATTGAATGATGATGAAATGTATGCATGTATATGATGACTATATGATGATGAGAGGGATGAATGTATAAATGATATTCTTCTATATAGTGTTAGATTGTGACCATGCCCTACTCGGGGGTTGCGCGTGGGGCAACTGTGCCAAGGGGTTCATACCTCGATAACCTATCAGAGGGTTCATACTCCGATCATCATGGGTGGTATGCTACGACTATCCATCAACCTTGTTGTGAGTTTGTACTCATTAACCTATCAGGGGGTTTTTACTCCAGTCACCACGGGTAGTAGGTTGCGACTATCCATCAACCATATTGGGGGTTTATACCTATCAACCTTGTTTAGGGGTGATTAGTACTCCATCAACTATGTTGGGGGTTTGTACTTATCAACCTATTAGGGGATTTGTACATCAATAACCTCATGAAGGGGTTTGTATCTTATGCGCCTCTCCAAGTGGGTGATAGGCCTTGGATTGCACTAAGAATGGTCACTCCCTACACATGTGTTAGGTTCTATGAAAGTATAATTTACTTCAAACATCTTCCATTCATGTCCTATTGTCATATGCTCATCTACTGCCTAATTAAGCATTTTGATTATGATGCCTATCTATTGTTGCATTGCATCCTACATACTTAGTACATTCAAACATACTAACACATACTCTATGTCTACATGATTTCACCATGTAGGAACCAGAGTCCCACTTGTGCATCCTTCTCCATGTGGCTAGTACGACTTCGCTCAAGCTTGTTGGTGAGTCCACCATCCCGAGGACGTTACTTATGATCTCTTGCTTTGTATTAAGACTTTCTCTCTTTGACTTATGTATTGACTATGAGGGTGTGCCTGGTTGCTTTGTCTTTGTCCCTGCTCTTATATTTATCTAGTTGAGGTGTTATTGGACATGTTATGTATCTATGCTATGAGCCTTGACTCTACTGATTCTTGTTGTTTACAATATGTTAGTTTCCCTTATTCCCTTTACCCGTGCTTCTAATGGTTTATTGTCATTTTTGTTGCTTCCACGATCAAGGATGTGTAATGATATACTATGAGGCTTATTTAGGATCACTTTGGGTTCCCCATTCGCCGGTCAACTCTAGGACCTATGCTTGGGTCATGAAAAACTTGGTATTAGAGCACTAGGTTGTTAGATCCTCGAAATCCAGCACACCATGTTGATTAGAGTCTTATTCATGGTTGTGTTGTGCACAACAACTATGAGTAGGAGGGTATGAGATGTTTTAGGAATCGTTTCCCTTCTTCATGTTCTAAGTCGTGCTATGGAGTTAAAGTAAGTTTATCCACCTTAACATTTGTTCTTTGCTATGCTAGATCATGCCTAACACAAGGGTAAGACAAGCTCGCCCACTTGAGGAGAAATCAACAAATGGAGAGCTCCGGGATGCTCTCATTTTGTTAGCATAAGTTCTGGCTAATCAGGCCAATTAAGAGGCCCAAGACCTTCATTCTCATTTGGCTTCTTGAGTGAGAGACTTCATGAGAATGAATCCCCCATAATTCTATAGGTCCAAGGTGGATGAGAACCCTCAAGAGTTTATTGATGAGGTCTACAATGTATTGGCTATCATAGGCGTGAGGTCGGATGAAAAGGTGGAGTTGACAGCCTACTGACTAAAAGGGGTAGCACATATATGGTATAACCAATGGAAAAAAGAGAAGGGATTCAACTATGTGGTGCTTTGGGAAGAGTTCAAAGTGGCTTTCCAAAATCGGTTCTTCCCTCTTGAATTTAGGAAAGCTAAAATTATGGAATTTATGAATTTGAGACAAGGGTCAATGAGTGCGAGGGAATATTCCCTCATGTTCAGGCAACTTTCAATGTTGCTCCTTACTTGGTTGTCAACCCAAGGTCTAGGATGAACAAGTTCGTGATGGTGGTATCCGACGTAATGAGTGAAGAATGCCAATCCGCTATGTTGATTGATGACATGGACTTGTCCCATTTGATGACCTATACCAAACAAATGGAAGAGGTGAAATTGAGGAAGAGAAGGGGTTATGAGGCCAAGAGGGCTCATTTTGAGCGTAAGTTCCAAAAGGGTGGTCGGTTCTATAAAGTCTAAGGGTCTTCTCAGGCATTTCAAAGAAGGGTTGTCAATGACTTTCCAAGGAGCCAAGGTGTTGGTGTTGTGGTTCCCAGTGAGGTGTCTCCTATGTGTGGTAAGGGTCATAAAGGCCCATACTTAAGAGATACTAATACGTGCTTTGGTTGTAGGGATGTGAGTCACAAAAAGGTGGATTGCCCTTGAAATAGCAACAAAGGTAAGGAGGATCGTCCACAAGGTGCTAATGAGGTTCCTTTGGGGAGAGGTGGCCGAAAAGATGGTGCTGCAAGGAACCATCAGTTTTATGCTTTGCATGGGAGGCAAAGCGTTGATGAGGTCCCCGATGTTGTTACCGGTATGTTGAAAATCTTTGATTTTGATGTATATACATTAATTGATCCGGGTGCCGCTCTTTCTTTTTTTACCCTCTTTTTTGACAAAAAGTTTCATGTTGAACCCGAATTGTTGCATGAGTCATATGAGTTTTCTACTCCTATTGGTGCATCTATTGTTGCTAGAAAAGTCTATAGAAGTTTTCCTATTTGCATCTTGCATAAAATACTGCCATGTGATCTTGTTGATTTAGATATGGTTGATTTTGATGTTATTCTTGTGATGGATTGGTTGCATGCATACTATTCTTCTATTGATTGTAGAACCCGTACGGTCAAGTTCCAATTCCGAAATGAACCCTTCCTTGAGTGGGAGAGTCAAAATATGATGGTCAAGGGTAGGTTTATCTCTTGCATTAAAGCTTGTAAGTTGATCTCTAAAGGGGGTGTCTTTACCATCTTATGAGGAATAGGGATGTGGAGTCCAAGGTCTTTCGTATAGAGTGGTTCTGGTTATAAATAAGTTTCTACATATCTTCCAAAATGACCTTTCGGAAAGGGAAATAGATTTTGGTGTAGATCTCCTCCCCGATACTAAACCCATTTGTATTCCTCCTTACCGTATAGGCCCGATGGAATTAAAGGAATTAAAAGAACAATTGAGGAACTTGTTGGAGAAGGGTTTTATTAGACCTAGGTAATCACCGTGGGGTGCATTGGTGTTGTTTGTGAAAAAGAAGGATGGGTTTCTTAAAATGTGTATTGACTACTGGCAACCCAATAGAGGCACCATCAAGAATAGGTATCCTCTTCTAAGAATTGATGATTAGTTTGACCAATTGCAAGGGGATAACCACTTCCATAAGATTGATCTTCAGTCCAAGTATCATCAGGTAGAGGTGAGGAAGTGTGATATTCTCGAGATGGTCTTCCGGACTACGTATGGGCATTATGAGTTTGTTGTGATGTGCTTTGGGTTGACCAATGCTCCAGCCATCTTCATGGACCAAATGAATAGGGTCTTTAAACCCTACCTTGAATCCTTTGTTGTGGTCTTCATTGATGATATTTTGATATATTCTCGTGGTGAGGAGGAGCATAGGGCTTTTGTGGGGGCTGTGTTACAATGATTGAGGGAGAAGAAATTGTATGCTAAATATGAATAGTGTTAATATTGGTTGAAGAAGGTTGCTTTCCTAGGGCATGTGGTGTCAGGGGATGGTATTAATGTAGATCCTAAGAAGATCAATGTAATTAGAAATTGGCCTACATCATTGACCCCGTCGGGCATTAGGAGCTTCTTGGGCTTAGCGGGCTATTATCGAAGGTTTGTGAATGTATTCTCTTCTATTTATTTTTCCATGACAAATTGACTCAAAAGAAGACTATGTTTGTGTGGACCAATGAATATGAGAGGAGCTTCCAAACCTTGAAAGATAAGTTTGTGTCCGCTCCTATATTGTTACTACCGGATGGGCTTGAGGGATTTGTTCTGTATTGTGATGCTTCTCTAGTTGGTTTGGGTTGTATGCTAAGCCAAAATGGTAAGGTGATAGCCTATGCTTCTAGGCAACTCAAAGTGCATGAAAAAAACTACCCTACTCATGATCTTGAATTAGCTACCGTAGTATTTGCTTTGAGAACTTGGAAACATTATTTGTATGGGGTGCATGTTGATGTGTTCACCGATCATAAGAGTCCCCAATATGTCTTCACTCAAAATGATCTCAACTTGAGGCAACGAAGGTGGCTAGAACTTCTTGAGGACTATGATATGAGTGTAAATTATCATCTCTGTAAGGCAAATATGGTTGGTCGATGCCTTGAGTAGGGTGTTTATGGGTAGCCTAGCTCATGTTGATAGTCGTTATAAGGAGATGGCTAGGGAACTGCATTGATTGGATAGATTGGGAGTTAGGTTGGAAGCGGTTGGTAATGATGGTGTTGTTGTTATTGAGGGGTCTAAATCTTCCTTGCTGGATGAGGTGATAGCAAAACAATATCTTGATCACTCCTTGTTAGAATTGAAGGACTTAGTGAAAGAGGGTAAGGTGGAGGCTTTTCCCAAGGGGGAGACGGTGCCCTTGGGTACCAAGGTAGGTTTTGTGTACTTTGTGTTGATGGCTTGATAGAAAAGATCCTTGATAAGGCCCATAACTCTTCTTATTCTATCCACCCGGCTCCACAAAAATGTATTGAGATTTGAGGGATGTGTATTGGTGGGGAGGCATGAAGAAGGACAATGCCAAATTTGTTTCTAGTTGTCATAGTTGTCAACAACTCAAAGCCGAACATCAAAAGCTGGGTGGCCTAACCCAAGACATTGAGGTTCCTACTTGGAAGTGGGAAGAGGTAAATATGGATTTTGTGGTTGGGTTGCCTACGACTAGAAAGGATTCCATTTGGGTTGTGGTTGATCGGATGATAAAATCGGTTCATTTCTACCAGTCAAGACCACATATGAGGCTTAAAATTATGGAAGGTTCTACATTCATGACTTGGTGAGGTTGCATGGGATTCCTTTGTCCATCATATTGGATCACGTTGCTCAATTTACTTCACACTTTTGAAGGTCCTTTCAAATGTCTCTTAGTACAAGGGTTAAGCTTTCTACAGCCTTCCAGCCTCAAATGGAAGGCCAAGCCAAGAGAACCATCCAAACCCTTCAAGATATTCTTAGAGCATGTATGTTGGAGCTTAAGGGTAGTTGGAATGATCATCTTCCAAAAATTGATTTTGCCTACAACAATAGCTATCATTCTAACATCAGTATGACTCCTTTTGAGGCTCTCTATGGTAGGTGTTATAGATCGCTAGTTGGTTAGTTTGAGGCTTGTGAGGTAGATTTGTTGGGACCAGATCTGGTTATGGAGGCTCTTGAGAAGTTTAGGATGATTAGAGAAAGGTTGAAGACGACCCAAAGTCGCCAATAGTCTTATGCCGATGTGACGAGAAGGGATCTTGAATTCCAAGTTGATGATTGGGTTTATTTAAAGGTGTCACCCATAAAGGGTGTGGTTCATTTTGGTAAGAAGAGTAAGTTGATCCCAAGATATGTGTGTCCTTATAGGGTGAAAAGGAGAGTTGGCAAGGTAGCATATGAGTTGGAATTGCCTAGAGAAATGGATTTGGTTCATCCGGTGTTTCATATATCTAAGTTGAGGAAATGTGTGGGTGATGCAAATGCTATTGTGCCTCTTGATGTTGTGGGTGTTTTTGAAGACAATTTGACCTATGGAGAGTTTCTGGTTCAGATTTTTAATAGGCAAGAGAAGAAATTGAGAAACAATGAGGTGACTTTCGTTAAGGTCCTTTGGAGGAATCAACAAGTTGAGAGTGCTACTTGAGAGGCCACAACGGACATACTAAAGTGATATCCTTACTCTTTCCACAACACTGAAGTCTAAGGTATTGATCTATGTCTTTTATATGATATGAAGTCTTAAGTTCAGCCCTCATGTCATTGCATATATTCATATTTAAATTGACAAGTTCATGATGATTTTACACTTATGATGAAATTTTGTAAATGATGTTTAAGTGCACTGTTGCATCTCTACTTGGGATGAAATTGTCATGTTTGTGTATCTCATATACATTCATTTGAAATTTAGGGACAAATGTTCCCAAGGGGGTGATATTGAAACGACCCCAAGAAGTGCCCAAAAATGTGTCTTAGAAGTGCTCGGAATCATAATTTTCACATATCTAAAAATTCGTACGTGATATCGAAAATTCCACTTCATATTCTTGTTCACGGGGTCTATTTGAGTGAGAAATGAGTCTAACCTCAATCTTAGAGCAACCATATCAAAATTTGAAATTCCCAAAAATACAATTTCTAGTGGGATTTATGCGTCCCTTCCACGACGCGCACCATTGTTAAAACTGGTGTAGATTTTTTACTTCGGTCCAAGACTTTAAGTCTTGGGCCTAAGTGTTTCCAAATGTGAAAATATCTATAATTAGCCATTTTTCACCCTCATATCATTCTAAATATTCCCCAATACTCATTCAAACACTTAGCCAAATATTTTACTCCTAAACTCAAGACTCAAAACTCTTTCTAGATCTTAAGGATTGCACTCAAGCTTCATGTCTTCCTATCCAATCTTCATCAAGTTCATCTCCAAAGCTAATGTATATTGGTTTGTTTCATGGGTTACTTTCACCCATGATGCCAAAGCTTCCTTTTTATCAAAATTGCATAATTTAAAGATGATTTACTTATGGGTCTTATCTATTATGAAAATCACTACACACTATGTTAGGGTTTATGAAATTATGATTGTTTTACCATGTTTTGGGCTATGAATCTAAGATCTATTGAAAGATTTGATTAAGTATTTGATGTATATTGCTTAAGGGTGTTACCAAGTATCTATTGAATGTTTTACATTGAATTTTCTAGCATGATTTCACCCTTGAATTGTATGGTTTTACACTAGCACAACGCACCCTCTAAGTGTTTGATAAAATGTCAGCTTATGATTTTTTAAGGAGTTGAATGTCTAACGCTTGTCTTATGAGTTGAATGACTGTATGATGATAAAATGATAATGGAATGATGATGAGATATATGTATGTATATGATGACTATATCATGATAAAATCATCATGGAATAATGATGAAATGAGGATGGAATGATAATGAAATGTATGTATGTATATGATGACTATATGATGATGAGAGGGACGAATGTATAAATGATATTCTTCTATATAGTGTTGGATTGTAACCATGCCCTACTCGGGGATTGCGCGCCAGGTAATCGTGTTAAGGGGTTCGTACCTTGATAACCTATTGGGGGGTTTGTACTCCAGTCACCATGGGTGGTAGGGTGCGACTATCCATCAACCTTGTTTGGGGTTTGTACTCATCACTCTATCGGGGGGTTGGTACTCCTGTCACCATAAGTGGTACGGTGCGACTATCCATCAACCATGTTGGGGGTTTGTACCTATCAACCTTGTTGGGGGTTTGTACTCTATCAACCATGTTGGGGGTTTGTACCCATCAACCCGTTGGGAGGTTGTACCTCAATAACCTCATGAAGGGGTTTGTACCTTATGCATCTCTCTAAGTGGGTGATAGGCCTTGGATTGCACCAAGAATGTTTACTTCCTACACATGAGTTATGTTCTATGAAATTATGATTTACTTCAAGCATCTTCTATTCATGTAATATTACCATATGCTCATCTATTCCCTAATTAAGCATTTCGAATATGATGCCTATCTATTATTGCATTGCATCCTACATACTTAGTACATTCAAATGTACTAATGCATGCCTACATGATGTCACCATGTAGGAATTGGAGTTCCACTTATGCATCCTCCTCCACTTGGCTAGTATGACTTCGCTCATGCTTGTTGGTGAGTCCTCCACTCTGGGGACATTACTTATGATTTCTTGCTGTGTATCAAGACTTTCGCTCTTTGACTTATGTATTGACTATAAGGGTAAGCCCGGTTGCTTTGTCTTGTGCCCGCTTTTATCTTTATATAGTATAGGTGTCATTAGGTATGTTATGTATCTATGCTATGAGCCTCGACTCTACTGACTCTTGTTGTTTACAATATGGAAGTTTTCCTTTGTCCATTTACACCATCAGAATCACCATTACTAATCATATCACCATTTAGAGGAACAACATCACTTGAGGGGTCATTAATCAAGCTGTCCTTTTGAAGTTGAAGTAGCTCTTCCAGATCTGAGTCATCTCTATCATCAAGATTTTCCATATTTCCAGATTCGTCAAAGATGACATGTGCACATTCTTCAAAATAGAGGGTCCTTTTATTGAATACTCTTTAGGACTTGTTGTTTGTAGAGTATTCGACAAAAACATCCTCATCACTTTTTGAATCAAACATTTCAACATCCTACTTGCCATATATGAGCACAAAGCATTTGCAACCAAGATCTCTCAAATAACTGATATTAGGTTTCCTACCAAACAAGAGTTAATAGGGAGTCTTGTTCTTAAGGAACTTGAACACCTGTTTGTTACATAGCAGGTAGTGTTGATAGCTTCAGCCCAGAAATTCTTTGCCAATCCAGACTCGATCAACATGGTCCTCCTAATTTACACCAAGATCCTATTTTTCCTCTCCACAACTCCATTTTTCTATGGAGTCTATGAGTTGAAAAATTGTGGTAGATTTCTTCATTTGCATGAAAATTATCTTCAGTACCATGATCGGACCTGGTCCCTACAACTCTACTTCTAAATTGATTCTAAGTTTTCTTGATAAGAGTGATCAGCAACTTAGCATCTTCATCCTTAGATCTCAGATCCCACCATGACATTGAACCTTCATTGGACCATAAAGTTCAACATGAATAAGTTCGACATGTCTGGTGGCACTTACCTCATTTTTGGATTTGAATGAGCTCCTCGATTATTTTTCTTTCGCACATGCTGCACACACTTTGATGTTATTGAAATTCAACTTTGGCCAATCATAAACCAGGTCCTTGAAATCCAGCGTTTTCAGCAGAGATGGGCTGACATGACCAAGTCTTCTATGCCATAAATCATTTGTGTGACCCAAGACTAGGGCCTAGACGTGAAATGGTGAATGAGGAACCCGAAGGGACCCCAAACAAGCCTTTTAGCATATCATTACACATCCTTGGTCGCAGAAGCATTTTGAACAATAACAAAGAGCATAAGACAAGGATAAGGGACTCATGAAAAGTCTTTCGTAGCAACATACCCAAGAGTCAATAGAAAACATAGTTCAAACCATAATTACATTACTTGTCCAATAACACATGTAAACACAGAATTGATTGGGCGATAAGACAATTTTCCAAGCTCACCCTCATAGTCAAAAGCATACAATAAAATAAAGAGAGTTCTTGCTTAATATAAGAGTAAAATATATCTTCCTTGGAGTTGAGGACTCGCCAAACTTGCTGTGGAGATAGTACTAGCCATGTGGAGCAGGAAGATGATCAAGTGGAGCTCCGGTTCCTATAAGGTAACATCATGTAGGTAAGAGTATGTGTTAGAATGTTTGAATATACTATGTATGTAGGATGTAATGAAACAAGAAATTGGCAACATAATCGAAATGCATAATTAGGCAATAAATTAGCATATAAAATTATGGCATGCATGAATGATTCTTGAAGTAAAACATGCTTATATAGATCATATTACATGTGAAGGAAGAGACCATTATTATAGAATCCAAGGCTTACCACCATCTTGGTGAGGTGATTGAGGTACATACTTCCAACATAGTAGCAGGGGCCTACCACCCCTTCCCCCCACTGAGTAAGGCAATTGAGGTACATAACTCTCAACATGGTAGCACGGGCCTATCACTCCCCAAGAGAGATGATTGAGGTACATACGCCCTAACATGGTAATTCAAGACTACGACCCCCTAAACAAGGTGTGGTCAACTCGCAATACTATTGATACTACTCATGAAATCAACTCATATATACATTCCGTTCATCATCATAAAGTTAGTTAAATCATATGCCATGCATTAGACCCTCAACAACTCAATAAACATTAATCGAACATTTTATCAAACACTTGGCGGGTATGTATAACAACAACAACATACCCAGTGGAATCCCACAAGTGGGGACTTGGCGGGTGTGTATGCTAGTATAAAACCATGCAATCCAAGAGTGAAATCATCTGAGAAAATCAATGTAAAACCACCCACCAACACTTGGTAATATCCTCATCCAAAATATATCAAAACCCCTCATCAAATCACATAATATCATAGATTCATAGATCAAAATACAGTTAAATAGTCATATTTAATGAAACCCCAACATAGTTTATATTCAACTTTCATACTAAGAGATACCCATAAGTAAAACCACTTTAAATCATGCAACTTATGTAAAAAGAAAGGTTAGGCACCATGGGTGCAAGGGCCCAATGGTTGAAACCCAATACCTCAAATTTGGAGATTTCCTTGATAATGATTTGATTGTGAACTTGAAGCTTGAATGAAATCCTTAGATCCAGAATGAGATTGGGACACTAGAATTTGGGTGAAATATTTGCCTAAGTATTAGAGAGGGTTTTGGGGAATGTCTCTATGATATGGAGTTGAAATATGACTAAGTGTAGGTGTTTTATGGAACGAAAGGCTTAGGTCCAAGACCAAAAGGCCTTGGACTGAAATAGGATAACTAGCACAAAAAACCACATCTCCATGACGGCTCTGCGTCGCGGAGCAAACGCATAACCCTATTTGAACTGTAAAATTGGCAAAACTTTTTTTTGCTACGGTTTTCCTAAAATTCGGTTTATAACCATTTTCCACTAATTTTGCCCCCGATCAGGAATATAAAGTCAAATTTTTGATATCACGCATGAATTTTGAGATACATGAAAATTTTGATTATGGGCACTTTCGAGTCACATTTTTGAGCACTTTTTGAGGTCATTTCAATATCTCTCCCCTGGGAGAAACATATATAAAAAAGTAAGCAAGATAATTTCATGAGCCAAACTAGGGCCTAGACATGACACGGCGTATGGGGATCTCGAAGAAACTATAAACAAGCCCCTTAGCATATCATTCACACATCTTTAGTCGCGAAAGCAAAATAGAACAACATAAAAAACATAAACAAGGGATGTTGATAATAAGGTAAAGAGTTAAACACTTGAATAACAAAGATCAATCCTAAGTGAGTCAAATCTCCATCATAATATATAACTTGTCCAACAACCCGTCTAAACTTAGATAGGAGCGGGGGCCAAGACAAGTAATCGGGCTCACCCTCATAGTCAATACATACATTAAAGAAAAAGTATATCAATACATAGTTATTGTCCTCGGAACGGAGGACTCACCAATTTTGAATATATATCACTAGCCATGTGGAGGAGGATGACCAAATGGATATCCGGTTCATGCATGATAACATCATGTAGGCATAAAGTATGCATTATTACGTTTGAATATTCTAAGTATGTAGGAGGTAATGTAACAAGAGATAGGCAACATAATCGAAATGCATAAACATAGGAAATGGATAGCATAATAACAATATGTTATGTCTGAATGATGCTTGAAGTAAAATCATGCTTGTATAGAACATATTACGTATGTAGGAAGAGACCATCAACATAGCATTTCCAACGCCTACCGCCCCCTTGGAGAGGCGATTGTGGTACAAACCACTCAACATAGTTGTACGGGCATGCCATCTCTGGACAAGATGATTGAGGCTTGGTACCCCCTCAACAAGGCAATTGAGGCATGACACCCCCTCGTCGAGGTGGTTGAGGCTTGAAATCCCCTCACCAAGGCAACAAAGTCTTGACACCCTCTCTTTAAGGTTGTTGAGTCTTGTTACCCCCTCAACAAGGCAACCGAGGTTTGCCACCCTCTGGTTATGGTGGTTGAGGCTTGGTACCCCCTCAACAAGGCAATTAACTTACAACATCATGACCACTCTTCATGAATTCAACACGTATACACATTCCTTTCATCATCGTAAAGTCATTTAACTCATAAGTCATGCATTGGTCCCTCAATATATCAAGAATTCATAACCCTATATTTTATCAAACACTTGGCAGATTTGTAGTGCTAGTGTGAAACCGTGTAATTCAAGAGTGAAATCATGCAAGAAAGTTCAATGTAAAACTATCCATCAATACATGCTAATACCATCATTAAATATATATCAAAACCCTTCATCAAATCTCAAGATAGCTTAAAGATTCATAGCTCAAAACATGCTTAAACAGTCACACTTTCATAAAACCCCAACATAGTTCATAGTCAAATTCATAATAAGTGAGACCCGTAAGTAAATCAACTTAGAAATATGAAATTCATGTAAAATGGAAGCTTGCGCACTATGGGTGAAAGGACCCAATGGTTGAAATCCACATACCTTAGATCTTGAGTTTCTTGGAATTGAGTTAGGGAAGAATGGAAGCTTAGAATTGGGTCTTGGAATCCAAAACTTGTTCTTGAGTTTCCTTAAATTTTTATTAGGGTCTTGGTAGAGGCTCTTGAGGGAATTTGAGAGTGTATCTGAGATGAGAGTAATAAGTTTGATCCTTTGGAATAGGGTATAGGTCTTTTGGGGAGGTTAAGATAGTATTGGAAATCTAAAAAGGTCATTAGAGTAACTAAAATTTACAGAAACGCTATTAGTGAACGGATAGAAAAGTTGGCAAAGTGTTGCCTTACTAGAGGCTTGAATGGTCATGTGGAGTGCCCGCGGAACAAGACTTAGCCTCAAAATTTGAATTGAAACACTTGAGAAAAAGTTAGCATCGATGTCACTTTGTCAGAACACTTTCACGGACCATGTGGTGTTAAACAGACTGTGTATTGGTCCGTCCAACCACACTTAGACATGAAAATGTTTCCACGCCACCCCAAGCCCAGGTTCCATAAGCCATCAACCCTTACACGGTTAGATAAGGGTGTCTATGGCACCATACTTGGCCAAAATCTTCCCTTATGCCAACCTAACCTCCCTTGCACATTCCCATGGCTAGCGACATGGTCAGTGGCAAGCCACACGGCCTATTCCACAGGCCATGTCATATTCCTTAGGCCAAAAATGGACTTTTCCAACCCCAAGCCATCCAAGCAGCCCGTCCAATACCTCACTGGTCTTCAAGTTATCCATGTGACTTGACTACACAGGAGGGTCTCAGAAAAATGGTCATAACACCTTCATCTCACCTCGAAATGAGGTGAAAACAAGTGTATTCCGAAGCTAACTCAAAGGGATTTCATTTGACATGTTGTGGGTCATCCATATCTAAGTGTTCTAAAAGTTATGCTCATTTAAAATTGACCCTTACATTAACCAACACCTAAAACTCAACTTGGAGGTAAGTTTTGAACATGTCCAAGTACTATGGGTCTTCCATGACCATAATACACTCTCCATCTAAACAAATGAGGCTTGAAACATTTATACATAAGGGCATGGAGTAACAGGGTGTCATATATAATTTCAGCCCACACAAAAATGCAACAATGCACTGAAACATCATTTTCAAAAATCTAAATGTAAGTGTGAAAATCACCATAAACTTGTCAACATAAATATGAATGCATGCAAATGGCATAAGGGCTGATACATGAGACCTGAACTCACATAAGGAACTTGAATTAGTACCTTAGGCTTGGGTAGAGTGGAAGTGATAGGGATATCGCTTTTGCCTTTCTGCCTTGGTTTCTCATGTGGTACTTCCAACTTGTTGGTTTCTCCAAAGAGGCTTGATAAAAGCAACATCCTTGTCCCTCAACCTCTTCACTTGTTTATCCAAAATTTCCATCGAAACCCCTTCACAAGTCAAATTGTCTTCAACAATGCCCACAACATCAAGAAGCACATTAGGACTTGGATCACCCACACACTTCCTCAACATAGACACATGGAAGACCAGGTGAACCATATTCATATCATTGGACAACTCTAACTCATAGGCCACCATACTAATCCTCCTCAACACTCTATAAGGACTAACAAATCTGGACTCAACTTACCCTTCTTACCAAAAGAATCACACCATTCATTGATGAGACCTTCAAATAGACCCAATCACAAACTTTAAATGCAAGATCCCTTCTCTGCACATCGGTATAGGACTTTTGATTACTTTGGGGGTGTTTCCAACCTTTCCCTTATCGACCTTACCTTCTCCCTGGCTCTCTTAACTAGATCCAGACTAAACAAAGCCATCTCCCATACCTCGAATCATCCAACCAGGTACCTAGAACGTCTACCATAGAGAGCCTCAAAAGGAGTCATTCTAATGCTAGAATGATAGCTATTGTTGTAACCAAACTCCATAAGTGGAAGTTGATCATCCTACTACCCTTAAATTCCATAACACAAGCTTTAAGCATATCCTCAAGATTTTGGATAGTTCTTTCAGCTTTCCCTTCTGTTTGAGGGTGAAAGGTCATACTAAGCTTTACCTTGGTACCAAGACCTCTTTGGAGGGACCTCCAAAAATGAGAAGTGAATTGAGCTCCACGATCTGATATAATAGACAAGGGCACCCCATGCAATCTAACCAATTCATAAATGTACAACTTAGCATAATCTTTGGCACCATAAGTAGTCTTAACCGATAGGAAATGAGTTGACTTTGTCATTCTACTAACAAAAAACCCATATAGAATCAAAATGCTTTCTAGCTTTCGCCAACCCAACCACAAAGTCCATGTTAATTTCCTACCACTTCCAAGTAGGAATCTCTATATCTTGGGCTAAGCCACTAGGTCTTTGATGCTGAGCTTTCACTTGTTGGAAAATTTGGTGGCCAGATACAATCTTAGCAATATCCCTCTTCATACCATCCAACTAAAAAACTTCCCTCAATTCTTTATACATCTTTGTCGAATCAGAGAGAATAAAATAGGAAGAATTACAAGACTCATCAAGAATCTTCTCTATCAAGTCATCAACACAAGGCACACATAATCTACCTTGGTGCCTAAGGGCACCATCCCCCCCTGGGAGAAAACCTCCATCTTGCCATCTCTCACCAAGGCCTTCAATTCTAACAAGGCAGTGTCAAGATCTTGCTTTGCATTCACCTCCTCAATCTAAGAAGATTTTGAGCCATCAACAACCACAAAATACTACCATTATCAAACTCCTACAACCTAACACCCAATCCAGCCAAATAATGAACCTTTCTAGCCACTTCCTTGCCATCTTTATCAACATGTGCAAGGCTACCCATAGACATCGTACTCAAAGCATCGGCCACAACATTAGACTTATCGGGATGATAATGCACACTTATATCATAGTGTTGAAGAAGCTCTAACCACCTTTGTTGTCTCAAGTTGCAATCTTTTTCGGTGAACACATATTGGAATCTCATATGATAGGTAAACACATAAACTTGCACCTCATACAAGTAATGATGCCAAATTTTCAAAGCAAATACCACGACGGCCAATTGAAGATCATGGGTAGGATGATTCTTTTCATGCACCTTAAGTTGTCTAGAGGCATAAGCTATCACTTCACCATTTTTCATCAAAATACAACCCAAACCAATTCGTGAGGCATCATAATACAAAACAAACCCTTCCAACCCTTCAGGTAGAGACAAGATAGGAGCGAATACAAGCTTATCCTTCAAGGTTTGGAAACTCTTTTGACACTCATCAGACCACACAAACTTTGCCTTTTTGGGGTCAACTTAGTCATGGAAGAAGCAATAGAAGAGGACCCATTCACAAACCTCTATTAAAAACCCGCTAAGCCTAAGAAGCTTTTAATATTCTATGGAGTCATAGGTCTAGCCCAATTTCTAATTACCTCAATCTTCTTAGGATCCATCTTTATATCATCACCCTAGACCATATGACCTATAAAGGCAACCTCTTTCAACCAAAACTCATATTTCTCATATTTGGAATACAACTTCTCCTCCCTCAAGATTTGCAACACTACCCTCAAGTGATCCATATGCTCCCCCTCACTGTGGGAATATATTAATATATCATCAATAAATGCCACCACAAACAAATCAAGGTAGGGTTTAATGACCCTATTCATAAGATCCATAAAGATAGCTGGTGCATTTGCCAACCCAAAAGACATAACCACAAATTCATAGTGCACAAACCTAGTCTAGAAGGCCAACTTGGGAATATCACACCCCCTTACTTACACTTGGTGATACCCGGACTAAAGATCAATCTTAGAAAAGTGACTAGCCCCTTGAAGTTGGTCAAAAAGATCATCAATTCTTATTAGAGGGTACTTATTCTTGATGGTGGCTCTATCAAGTTGCCGGTAGTCAAAAAACATCCTAAGAGAACCATCTGTCTTCTTCACAAACAACACCGGTGCACCCCAAGGTGATTGGTTAGGCCTAATAAAACCCTTCTCAAACAAATCACTCAATTACTCTTTCAACTCCTTGAACTCCGTCAGGCCATACGGTAAGGGGGAATAAAAATAGGTTGAGGAGATCTATGGCAAAATCTATTCCCTTTCAGGAGGAACACCAGGAAGCTCATTAGGAAAGTCATAAATGAACTCATTAACCACTGGAACCGACTCTATGGGAAGGACTTTGGACTCAATATCCCTAGCCCTCACAAGATGATAGAGACACTCCTTAGAAATCAACTTATAGGCTTTAATATAAGAAATAAATCTACCATTGACCACTACATCATGACTCTCCCACTCGAGGATGGAGTCATTATGAATTTGGAATTTGACCCTATGGCTTCAACAATCAATAGAGGCATAATATGCATGCAACCAATCCATCCCAAGAATGACATCAAAACCCACCATATCCAACTTCACAAAATTACAAGGCAATATTTATGCAATATAAAAATGGGACAATTTCTACAGACCTTTCTAGCAACAATGGATGCACCAATGAGAGTAGACCCCCCATAAGGTTCGCACAACAATTCGGGTTCAATATGAAACCTTTTGACAACAAAAGCAGTAACAAAAGAAAGAGTAGCACCCGGTTTAATCAAAGCATACACATCAACATCAATAACCTCTAACATACCTATAGAGCACCATGCCAAGTCTAGTGATCCCCTAAAGATTATGGTTGGAAATGTCGATGGATTTCTCCATAATCCTTAGTGACCCGTGGCCATTTTCTCGACTCATTCCCCTTTCCACCATGCTCAAAACATGTACTCGAGTCGGCCACACAATCTCTTAAATAGTACCCTCCCCACTTGTGACTCATAGGGGAAGCTTGAACATCAACATGTTTGCCTTTCCCTTAACAAATGGCCAATTAGAAAGCTTGCGGTCCATCTTGCAACACCCAAAGCATGCACCTGTGTTTCTCCTACATATGTCATCATGATTTCTCCCATATTTTAGACACCTAGGACGAGTCCTTCCACCATAGCCACCGGGCTTAGCATATGGAAGCCTATCTTCAAGTTGAGATATCCTTCCCCCTTCCTTGGAGGCTGTGGGGAAATCCCCCATCTTATTGTCAACACCGCAACACTTGAAGCAACCCTCAACTTCCTCCGGACACTTCCCTTGATGCTCCTTTCACACCTTTGGAAATTGATGAAATTGATCCTCTTCTTGTGGTACATGGGCACCGGTGGAGTAGTAAAAGATGAGGCACCACTAACTCGGGCCCTCTTAGCCTCCTTCTCCTTTCCTTTGTCCCTTGAAGTCTTGGGAACACTCACTTGTTGACTGAGTTAAGTTGTCACCACCTTGGTCATTAGCAATAGAGCATTACGAACCTTTGTATTTGACATATCACCATCCTGAATAGCTTAAGACATATTCTGTAACGCAATGATTAAGAATAATATATAAGCCTTGGAGGACTAAATTCTATAGTGCGATATAGATCATGAAGAACTAAAAAGTTTCCTAAAACATCTCATAGCCTCCCATTCATAGATGTTGCGCGCTTCACAATCAGGAATGAGACTCTAATCAACGCGGTGTATTGGAATCCAAGGACTATGAATAACCTAGTTCTATGATACATCTTTGTCACGACCCAAGCCTAAGGCCTAGACCTGACACGGTGATGGAGAATCCGAAAGGACCCCAAACAAGCCTCTTAGCATATCATTACACATCCTTGATCATGGAAGTATTTGAATAACAACAAAGAGCATAAGATAAGGATAAGGGACTCAGGGAAAAAGTCTTTCGTAGCAAAATATCCAAGAGTCAAGAGAAAACATAGTTCAAAGCATAATTATATTACTTGTCCAACAACACCTCAAAACATAGAATTGGGCGGGGGCCAAGACAACTTTCTGGGCTCACCCTTATAGTCAAAAGCATACGGTAAAAGAAATAGAGTTCTTTCATAACAAAAGATAAAAAAATATCATCCTCGTAGTTGAGGACTCACCAAACTTGCTATGAAGATAGTACTAGCCACATGGAGGAGAAAGATGATCAAGTGGACCTCTGGTTCCTACATGGTAACATAATGTAGGCATAGAGTATGCATTAGTATATTTTAATGTACTAAGTATGTAGGATGTAATGCAACAAGTGATAGACAACATAATTGAAATGCATAATTAGGCAATAAATGAGCACATAGCAATATAGCATGCATGAATGATGCTTGAAGTAAAACATGCTTATATAGAATATACTACATGTGTAAGAAGAGACCATCAGTATAGAATCCAAGGCCTACCATCCCCTTGGCAAGGGGATTGAGGTACATACCCCTAACATAGTAGCACGGGCCTACCACCCCCTCCCCCGAGCGAGAAGATTGAGGTACATACCCCTTAACATGGTACCATGGGCCTACCACCCTCCAAGCGAGGCGATTGAGGTACATACCCGCCAACATGGTAATATGAACCTACTACCCCCTAAGCAAGGCGACTGAGGTGCATACCCCCCAACATGGTAGTTCGGACCTACCATCCCTCGAACGAGGTGTGGTCAACTTGCAACATTATAGATACTATTCATGAAATCAACCCATATATACAATCTTTCATTATCATAAAGTCACTTAACTCATATGTGATGCATTAGACCTTCAACAACTCAAGAAACATTAACCAGACATTTTGCCAAATACTTGGCGGATGTGTAATGCTAGTGTAAAACCATGCAATCTAAGAGTGAAATCATGTGATAAAAATCAATGTAAAACCACCCACCAACACTTGGTAATACTCTCATGCAAGATACATCAAAATCCCTAATTAAATCACATAATGGATCATAAATTCATAGCTTAAAACATGTTTAAATAGTCACATCTTATGAAACCCCACATAGTTTTTATTCAACTTTTATAGTAAGAAATACCCATATGTAAAACCGGTTGAAATCATGCAATTTATGTAAAAATGATGGATAGGCACCATGGGTGAAAGTGCACAATGTTTGAAACCCACACACCTTAACTATGAAGACTTCCTTGATGAAGATTTGATTGTGACCTTGAAGCTTGAATGAAATTCTTAGATCCAGAATGAGATAGGGACACTAGAATTTGGGAGAAATATTTGTCTAAGTGTTAGAGAGGGTTTTGGGGAATGTCTTCTATGAAATGGAGTTGAAATATGACTAAGTATAGGTGTTTTTACACATAGGAAGGCTTAGGCCCAAGACCCAAAGGTTTTGGACCAAAACAGAAAACTAGCACAAAATAACACATCTCCGCTACAACTCCACATCGCAGAGCAAATGCGTACCCCTAACGGAATTACAAAATTGGTGAAATTCATTTTTGGCTATGGGTCTTCTAAAATTTGGGTTATACCTATTCCCTACTTAATTTTTCCCCCGATCAAAAATATGAAGTCAGACTTTTGATATCACACACGGATTTTGAGATATATGAAAATTATGATTATGGGCACTTTCGAGGCACATTTTCGAGTACCTTTTGGGGTTGTTTCAACTTGACTAATCTTGCAACTTGAAACAAGTAAGATTGTCTTCCTTGGTGGTTATAAGATCAGCCACATACATATTTCTACATCTTTTTGTTGTGAGGATCACTTTCTTAGTTGACAAGTTGGTTACAATGCACTTGTCAAATAAGAATTTCACCTCCTTCCCTTTGTCACACAGATTAGAGAAACACTAAGAAGATTGTACTTCAAGCCTTGGACATAGTACACATCATCAATAGCTTCCTCAAAACACTTTTTAATCTTGCTTACACCAATTATATATCCTTTCTTACCATCCAAATGAAATACTTCCACCTTCAACTTCTTTCAAGGGGAGAAAGTTTTTAGTCCTTCCAATCATTTGCTTGGAGCACTGACTATTTCCTCCTGACTGTTCCTACACTGAGTTCCCAGTAATGAGACAATGGCCTAACTAAATTTTCTTG